>PNEQ01004744.1:0-16516 GCA_003012365.1 Medauroidea extradentata
TGTTAGGTGCATTTTAATGTCGTTTTTACGGTACTATTTTCATTCAAAGAGTAATGTAATTAAGAGATTTGATAAAAAATACGATTTTTTATTGTTTTGACCCTAATTTATTACATACTTATTTAATTCGAATTTTTGGATAATTCGAAGTTTTTGGACGGTCCCTTGAGGTTCGAATTATCCAAGTTCCACTGTATAGCAACACTTTGCATCTTTTTAAGCAGATTGTTAAGTAGAAAACCTAATCACCACGTAAAATTCCTCATAAACCACCTAATGTGTTGTATTTATGCTGTGCTCATGTAATGCGTTTGCTTTCCTCTTCACAATGTTTATGACATACCTATCTGAGCATTGGGATGGCCGAGTAGAGAGCCAACTCATTTGGGCATGGTGGCCAAAGTTAAGAGGAAACGCTCAGCATGCTGTGAATGTAGTGTGTGCAAGCTTTCGCACAATAGGTATGGTACCTATTTGAACCATCTAAAGTGAGTACGAAAGCCAAGTTTTATTAGAAAATATCCAGTAGCACTGTGTTTGCAATATTTTCTCTTTACTTGCAGAATGAACTGGAGAACATTCTGGTATAGTGTAAAACAAAGCTATACTATAGTCATTGTCGCTGACTGTACTAGAATATTTCACTGCTCAGTAACCATAGGAATGTCAGCTACTACAGAGAAGTACTATCCACAAGTTGCAGTTGTTCTCATGAGATGCTGGTAAGTACCCAAGTGCCCTGCACAATGCTATACACTGATTTTGGTAAAGATGACACAAGTTGTACTGTGAAATTACCATTACGTACTGGCAGGTGATTTAAGATAAGCATTTCCAAAAACAGATTAGCAGAAATATGAACGTTCGTTGGTCAACATATAAAATAGATCTTGTGACATACAGCAATAAAAAATTTAAGACTGGAAAGAATAGTTACTGCAGTAGCTGTGAATAAAACTGAAAATTTTTTCAGAACAATTACGGGGCTAAAGCAACATATATTTACAAGTTGGGCAAGGTACACTGAGGGATGGAGGTCTTTAATTAAAGAAAAGAAAATAAATAAAGCTAACCTAGTTTATTTACAACTATCATACATCAAAATGTCTGAATTTCAGAAATGAATAATCACCATTAAATGAATGTACCTGTAAGAGTCAGCAGTATGTTACAAGTTGATAGCAAAAAAAAATCATTACTATCTATAAGCATAAAGGTTAGAAAATCTAAATAATAAAATCTCAGCCCTCCATACAAACATTCTGTACACAAAATGTCGCTCTCACCACTCACAAACGGTGGACCCAATGTCCTAGCTTGGAACACCCTGATGGTCCTCTTGAAGTCCTGAAACTCCTCGTTGCACTACTCCTCACAGCAAACAATATTGTCAAACATTCTTCAGCACAGCTCACAACCTTCACTATCACCACTCACACAAGACGCCTATCGACAAAACTTTCTCCGTCTCTGGCACAGCTCCCTTTCATACTCTAAATCAAAAGTCCATAAGCCTCATTGCAAGTCTACCTCGGAGCTCCGAGAAACACGTCGCATCATGGCCAAAGCACCGTCCAGCAGAAGAATACACCCAGGAAAACTCTAGGTCGTGATATCTACTGTCATCCGAGTCTTTACGAAACTCGAGATAGGCATTCAGGTGGCTGCTGCAGTGCACCACAAAGATTTAACATGAGCCGCACAGTGCGCGTCGAGGTCCCTTTGATCGTACAGCCACTATATCAACTAACGCTGCTTGCTCTAGTTACGGCTCGCAACAATATATTATTTATGGTCACCAACAAAAGTGCCCGAATATATTGATATGAAAATTTTGAATAGGATAATAAATTCACGTACAACATTTTTTGAAATTATGACTAACACACAAATGGTTTACAAAATTACAACAGTGTCTATAGATTTTACGAATTTAACATGGGAAAAGGATAATATCATATTAAGAATGAATAATAAAATACCAGATCATTCGGCCACTGCTGCCCATAATGGCTAACAGGATGTGAGCCAACCTGCTTATTAAACATAGTCAGTATATTATTTATTGGGGCTGCAGTTGGCTAAAATGCTTGCCTCCCACCAGGTGATCCAGGTTTGAATTCTTACTGGGTCAACCCACCAACCCACAATTTTTCTCATGTAGGGAGCATAGATGCTGCTTTTTTCCAAGTTTGACTTTTAATAAGCAAGTCCTTTTCTTCTTTTGTTTTTTTTTTTAACCAGTTTGTTTTTCCTGGACCTGTGACAGCTTCTGTGTAGGTTAGCAACACATAATCATCGTAATACTTGGATGTTGTTCTGGACAGTTTCCCTCAGAGAGTGTCCAGCAAAAGTAGTATTTTAATTTCCAGTACATTTTCCGTACATTTCCTGAGAAACTCCAGTACAATACTTTAAAGGTGATTCCATGTTAACTTGTGCTACCCAAGCATACTAACGATAACCATAAAATTTTTTATGTTATTTTTAGAAGTGGCGAAGGTGTGTAAAATGTATTACTTTAGTCCAGTATTTAATTAAAATACTTTCCTTTACACAAATTTATAAATTGATTGAATTGTTAAAAGTCCTCTTTGTTACATTTCATGGTTCAGTCCACGTGAAACACCAAAATGCATATGAATACTAGAATGTGGGAAGAAATATATAAAACATGAACCAGCACAATACATTACATTTATTATTATTTATACAGTCATTAATCAGACACGTTTCTTGACAAAAATGTATATACAATAACATATAACAGTTAAGTAGGTTATATTATCCTCCAGAATTTTTCCTAACACTAAAACTGTGAGCTAAACTTATTTACGTCACGTTTAACTAAACAACATACCGTACATATAAATAATTTTCGGTAAAAGAAATAACTGCTATGGGATAAATATTTCAATTTTTATTATAACCTAAATACCTTGAGTGTATTCCAATTTTTATTATAACCTAAATACCTTGAGTGTATTCTTTCGTGTTTCGCATCAATACTCCCTATTTGTACACGCAACAATTTTATTCTTGTTATTTTCACTATTTTTGCTGCCGATTAAATTAATGCTGTGTTTGGCCATTCATTCCTGGTTTTCCATACGATGCATGACAAAAATTTTGCTGTTTTCCGGAGACATCAGTTCAGTCAAATTACACAAAACAACTTCATCGCAAAAATATTTGTACCTCCTTGCTATTGCATAAATACGATCAATCTTTATTTAATTACAATGTTAATCAGAAAAAATTACCAGGTACCACGTAAAAAAGGATACACAAACTCATTCATTAAACCTAAACATATGACCGCCATTTTCTCGTCTACTTTAAGATACTTGAATCTCGCTTTCATAGTCAAAAATTGATTCTGTCGATTTACTTGCAATCGATTCTCGAAACAAAGGCGTCATTTACCATGGAAAGCGTTAAAAATTTTGCATTATTTTGTAATTTATGCACAGAATGATAGGTAATTTAAAAATTCACAATTTTGCACATCAGGAAAAACCGTTGTCTCTAGAAATAACTAAAATTGCAGCTGTCAAACTACCATCCAATTTCTTGATGACATAACGAAATGATTGGCAGCAAAAAAATTCTTGCAGAATAAAACAATTTCAAGTACATTTCCCGCACATTCCCGAGCCCGAAAAAATCACGTACATTTCCCGTACTTCCCGCAATTTCCCGATCGCTGGACACCCTGCCAACTGATTTTTTCGGGGACTCCAGTTTCACCCTAAATTATGATGATTTAAGAAAAATTATAAGCAACACAGTTTTATAGATAAATATTAAAAATCTAACACAATACACAGTTTTGCAGTTTAGTGTGTCAGTAATAACAGAAACTGCAGCAAGTACATCCTCAAATAAAATTTGTTGTGTTTCAGACATTAAATAACCTCAATACATGTGAATTTAAATTTAATTATTTAGACGTGTACAAAATTCAGCACTAATACTGATCACATTGCTGGGTGGCAGGTTGTCATTACACAAGAATTTAAACTGAAGAAACTTAAAGAAATGATTAAAAAACCATCAACATTTTATAAAGAAAAAATCTAATAACTGACACAATCTACACAAACAGATACATTAAGAACTGTGATAAAATAATTGGTGCTCAAAAAATTATTATCGATCAGATGTTCATCACTACTGCAATAGTATAAATGGGTAGAAAATGATAAAAAAAAATGCCTTGGAAAGCTTAAAAATTCAGCTTAATAATCCCTACCTGTGTAAATGGGTATTTCCATTACAGAACAATACTACGTTTCAGACACTGCAGTTCGTGTGTACTGATGAAGACTGCCTAGCAAGTTATCACACAGTCTGCATTCTTCTTGGTAACTGAATTACTTTTCCAATAATTTCCGTAATTGCTATCAAAGCTGAAGATTATTTTTGTGTCCGATGATATACCTATGTTTTAAAGATTGTTCAGAAAGTGTGGTGTAATTTATGACACTGAATTATTTTGAAATGAGTAAGTGCAATTTGCATACATTGTTCATGTTGAGCCAATTTCTCCTTGCTAATGGTTTGATGATGTAATTATTTTTTCAAAGTTATGTAAATTTGGTTCTTAACGTGGCCTCACAGAATGAAGTCTGGAGGTGTTTATGTCTGAAGAACGAAGGGCCTACGAGATTACGAACAACCATAGTGCATGTGAAATGGGGCTGGAATATTGCCATACAGAAACCACATGTTGTTCCTCACAACTAGTGGCACGTCTTCTAACAGTTTGGGAAGGATGATAAATAGATGCATGCAGAACTGCACGGAAAGGACATGTGGCTTAGTTAAACTGTATACTAGACAATGCCTACCCACACATTTGCTTCAAATTGCTGCAACAGGAATTTTACCCTACAAGGGTTTGATGGTTTGAACCGTCCCCTACTTAGGGGTTAGCACCTCAACCACAGGTGACGGTAACAAAATTACAAGAACAAGGTAAGGTGGGTGGCGAATCCCTATAGATTTGCAAGGGCGCTAAAGCAAAAGTATTCCTCATTCAAAAGTAAATCAAACTCATAACTTCAAACACCTCAGTAAAGTAATACCAATCAAACATCAATAGTAGCAAGCATAATCACATTAATGTTCCAATCATGAAAAGGTATACTGTAACTACAACTTCAACTTCAAAGAAAGATCAAATATCGGGTTCAATTCCAACAGTTATTTATTCAAAACTAAAGATTGAATAAGAAAACATCAACATAACCATTAACCATTTTACAAACTCAAATAATCAGCAACACAAGTCAAAATTTTAGAAATGAAAAATATGAAAGTACAGACATAACATTAAACATTAACTTTAAGAATTACTATAAACAGGCGTACAAAAGTACCAGTTAATCTGTCAATCTGAACAATATGACGTAGTGAAGGCCTAACTGAGAGTACTGCAAAGGGTGTAGCGAAAGACAAAGACAAATATTACAAATATGTTAGCCCTATCCTTATAGGAAACTAACTTTAACAATAAAAAAACAATGCTAGCCGAGTCCAATACCTCAGTAGCGAATACACAATACGTACACAAGTCTGAAAAAAGCCCTATACAGTAAAACCTCTTTATAACGACCCCTCACGGTTCCCGAGATTAGGGTCGTTATAGAGAGGTGGTTGTTATAAGACTTCGAACCCATTTGGAACCTCTATGTGTCAAAATAGGCAGTTTTCGTGTTAAGTTCATGTTCAGCCATCTTAAGCAATAATAAATCTTACATTTAACCTTAGCTATAAAAAAAATTTATGACCAGGTGTCTTTTAGAGAAAAGGCGATAGTGTATTCTACTCTCGGGGCTTTTTTTTTATGCCGGGAACGCTTAGAAAGTCACGTACTGTGTGTCGCTGCTTGCTTGTTATCGGCCGGCCGGGAGGATAGACCATGATGTGAGCGAGGGGGAGGGGGGATGAGTGCCGGAGATGGCTGCGCGCGCATGCGCCGATCAATACCACAGCCACAGCAGCTGTTATCTTCAGCGAGTCAGCCTGCTCTGCCTTGAGACCGACTGAAAGATAATCGCAGGTGTGCACTGTGACGTAAATAACATCCAACGAACGTGATAAATTAGGCAGATCATTTGTTTACTATTATCACTGTGTTCGTTGACGGGACACTAAACAAACACACAATAAAAGAAAGTCTGACACATTAAAGGGCCAAATTGTTTCCTATTTTTAAAAAAGTCCCCCGCTTACAGGCAAGTTTTATGCTCTTAAGTTGGCCGAACCATTCCAGCACAGCTTCCTCCAAATTTGCGTGCATCTTATGCCTTAGTTTTTTAACGTTTGCATTGCGTCCTTCCTTCTGCACTGCATTTACGATCTTGTGCCTCATAAACAATGTTGATTTCGGGATGCCGAACTCCTGCGCCATCTCTGACTTCGGCTTCTGTGTTGATTCCACTTCCTTGATTATTTCATACTTCTTCAGAAGCGACAGGCCGACTCGCTTTCCACTCATTATGGAAATATCGAAAGTCCATATGAAGTTTTAAAAAAATGTACGGGTCGTCAACAATCATTTACAGAATCAAGCCTAATAATCGTAACCAAATCAAAAGCCAAAAAAAAAAAATTGTGTGGGTTGTCAATAATCGTTTACAGAATCAAGCCTAATAATTGTAACCAAATTGAAAGCCAAAAGAACTGTGTGGGTCGCCAATAATAATTCACAAACTCAAACCAAATAAATTACCAAATTGAAATTGTGAAAATCAAAGTGTAATAGGACGTCATAAATCGTAAAAAACTAAGAGAAATCCAAAAGTCGCGCAATAAAGTAGTTATAATAGAGCAAACAGAGAGCGTGTAGCGTATCTAATAGCAAGCGAGAGAACACTGGCACGTTAACAAAGGTGGAGAATGCCGAGTGCACCGGGTATTCACGTGAGGGGAAAGGAAGATAAGAGTACCGTTACGGCTGGAGAGAGGAAGGATGAGTTACCGTTTGCCTTGTGGAGTACAGTTCTCGCCACTAGAAACGCAACACGGTGCATACAAAACTGTTTTTTGCCGATTTCCTTGAAATTTGAAATAAAAAAATTAAAAAATCACAGATTCCCAAAAACGGGTTGTTATAAAGAGGTTTTACTGTACTTATAGGTGGTAAACTTCAGGGGGACACATACCCCAAAACACACATACACCACGGGGACACCATCCCAAAACACATACAGCAGCAAAATCTACCGAGTCCCATACCTCGATAGTATGCATACAATACCTATCACCCTAACACAGTTTCAAACCGGGCACATACGGTGCATGAAAATTACTCAATCAAAATATTATAAATTATCTGCTATAAATTTACTTTCTCTGCAAAGGTCTAACCTTGAAAATTACATGCCAGCAATTATTAATTAACAAATACGAACAAAACTAAAACTATTTAAATGTCTGTCTGTCCCTCTCTCTCTCTCTCTGAAAGCTGAAAATATAGGAGTTACCAGAAGTTAAACATTGAAAAACCCGAAAGCGAAAATTAACCTGAATTACTGAGTAAAAAAGAGAAAAATCACAAACAGCAAAACACGAACGAAACACTAGGACTAGGGCCGTTATGCTATTGGACTTCAACTCAAGAAATAATCAAACTAGAAACTAAACAGGTGCCGAAAATTAATCAATTATAAGTCCTGCAACATAACAACCCATTCCACATTTACAATAACAAATAATAAGACTGACACATTTCACTGGAAGCCGACTGAACGCACATACAAGAAATCCTGGGGTTTAAATACAAACAATGAGGATGAATATAAACCCAGAAATAGTCCGCCCAACATGGCGGAGCAACAGTAACACATAAAAATTACAATAAAATAACTATCATTAATAAGCCTGAAAATACATAAAGGAAACTAAAAACTTTGTACAACTCAGTGTGTAGAAAATTAATTAAATAATATCTCAGTTTATACATTTCAGATATTGACAAGAAAAAGAATTATAATAACACGAAGAACAGTTTCTTGATGTACCGTGCCGTTCACTTGAGTGCGCTAGTGTAGCACGAAGTTAGTTGGACTCGAATCATGTACTATGGTGGTCTCTACTTAATTCACATCACATCTATGGAGGTAAAACGTCATGTTTACATACTGCGTCGTAAAATGTTCTGAACTAATACAAGTGGATTGCTTGATCATAAGGTACATAAGTGTTTCTATTGACGTGAAATGTTCAAAACTTAGCTGCGGAGATTATACAGATGTAAAAATAAAGTCGATATATTAACAGCTGGAAATTTGAAGTTTCCAAAATTTTCGGGCGACGTAAAAACTTTACGGTCAAACCGACAAGATAGGTTCAGGTCTTAGACTAAGGAAGTAAAAGGTGTTGAACAGATAGGTAAGCCGGCCTTGCCTTTGCACCCTAGTAAATTACCACTTACCCCTAATTCTCTAGAAGGTCATATTTTGCACCTCTGTTAGAATCGATATCACTCTTAACCATCTTCATTACACTTTACCCCGCCCCTATGCTCTGCTGTCCTAAATTCTTATTGGCCACCAATCTCATCCTTGACAGTTTGTCGTTACCCCATGCTGGCAATTTGGTGTTGCAACACTGCCATATGGACATGGTTATTTCATGGAACCAAGTAGATTCCTAAAACATTTGGAGTTTCAAAGTACCTGACTTGCGACACTTGCTGAGTTGATGACACTAAGCTTTGGTACGGGGTAACCATTACAACAAGTAGCATGTTACACACACTAAAACCAATAGAAAGTAAATCAACTATGGAAGATAACAAATAAATGTTACATAAAATCTGCCATCAGCACATGATAACTAATGCAGGGTGGGATAACAGAATGTAAAGGACACACATTTCTGCTAAAATATAATATACAGTGAACCCTCGATAACTCGGACCTCGATGTCCCGGACTTTGCATAACTCGGACAGAATTTTTAAAAAAAATTTAATAAATTTTAATTAATTATTTCTTGGTTAAAAGACATAAAAAATAGTTTCTGCTGGATTTAAATTCATTACATTATATTTTAGAACAGTATTAAACTTTATAACGTAGTCGTCCATTGCTACTTAGCCTTTAATAATCCCACAGTAAATATCTGGCAAGTTCCGTGTGATAAAATGTTGCTAGCGAGGTGCGCGATGCGCGAGTAAAGATGCAACGCAGCAGGCCGACCTCTCACTTCCTTATCTTTCCTCCCTCTTCGCCCAGCGAGCCAGGCACACATGTGTGTCGTAAACAAACATTTCAGTATGTTGCTACGAGTTACAATGAAACATAAACGGAAAATTATTTTGTTTTGGTATGTGCAATGAATTCAGGGTTGCAAAACAAATTGTTCCGGACATTAAAGAAAAGTTAAAAATCATTGCTTCACATTGCGAGGTAGAAAAATTGGTGAGAGGGTTTTACGCCCCTTTAACCACGATGTTTTCAAGGGCCGATGTGGGTGGTGAAAAAACAACACAACATCCATGCCCAAGCTGGACACGATGAGTCACGCTCGCTGGTTGATGATGCTCTGTTGATAACGTAATGGCGTCTGGAGAGTTGTAACGTTTTAAGCGTGAATCAGATTTGTTCATAGACTACTTCACGGGAAATAATAGCGTACATGTAATAGACCGTAAAATGTAAACGTCTTATGCGGGATAATTTTAAATGATTTTCACTGAGTAACGCACATGAATGGATTAACAAGATTTTGAAGTCTTTTAATTTTTCCATGTTTACTATACACAGACAAAATATTTTTCTTTATTTTAGAAGAAATGCTCATGTTACGAACGAGTAAATATAGAAAAAAATGTACATTTGTTATATTCCACACCAAAAAAATTTAGAAGGTATTTTTTTAAACCCCTTATAATGGCCGCACCCCTTTTTTTGGGCCTAAAATTTGGTCAAAAATATGCTGCGATTACGCGAGTAAATACAGTAACTCTGTAGAACATGATTAAAAAATTTTATTGCTTTATAATATGACAAATTGTGTAAGAATAAAGCTGTAAATTATGTGCTCTAAGATGCAATTTACATACATAAAATTAAATTTTATTATTAGTAATGTTAAAATGTGTTCACATATGTACAGTGACCCAGAAGGATTGTTAATTACAGTACCGTTTTTATTCATATACACGAGGAAAATTATTTTTGTACCTTTGTAACTTTGTAGGAGGGTAGAGTAACTATCAGGCTAGCAGTTGGCTGCTGCCCCTACGCTCAACGCTCACGTGCTGTGTTTGTATTGCATGAGACTGTACCAGTTGACCTTGACTACTTCCGCTCGCAACCTCCCTAGCTTTTCTCCAACGATCATTTCTTATCTCTCTCACACATCCACGCACATTGGCTATCGCCAGCCAGACGAAAACCTATTTGATAGATGGGTGCCTTGATGCCAGCTTCTAGCACAGAGATAAAAAAAAAGGATCAGCCAGAAGTAGCAGCATAAAAAAAAAATAAAGATCTGACTGCCCACGTTTTTTGACATTCTTTTATAGTCCTCCACGTTAGCGTTAATTTTCCCACTGCATGGCGACCCTCCCGTGACTTGATACGATAGTTACAAAACAGTATTTATTGCAGCCTCTTTTGCTTGTAGAAATGATAGCGGGTACTAATTTCCTCACGTTTCTTGTGATTAATGACTGATTACCCCACCTCCCCGGACACCCCTCGATAACACGGACAAATCGTAACTCTGACAGCTTCTTCCCCCTTTTAGTCCCAGTTATCGAGGGTTCACTGTACTCATTTCACGACCAAAAAGTTACTTAACATGATTTACAAATCCTTGCCACAACTATGAATCAACTAGCAATCCGGACTTTTTTCCTCAGCCTGCAATGTGATAGAGGTGAGGCATAGTGGACAATGAGCAGAATGAAGGTGTAATGTAGTGGCAGAGGAACATTAAGAAAACCTCACAAGCAACATCTGCCATATTCCTGTAGTGCAAATATCCCAAATGGCTTCACTAGAATGTATAACTGATCAACATAGTGGGAGGTAGGAGTATAACTACACGACTTCTAATGTTACTATGTCACATTTTCTATTACCTAATAATTACACACAGCAACTTATTAATACCATCTACTTGAACACACCTCTTCAAGAACTACATTTTCCAGCTTCATCTTCACTAATGATCCATCCAGAGAAGAAACGAGTGGCAGGGTTGCTATCACCTTGAACAAAGCTGGGTATTCTTCTACTTCCGAAAGTCGAAACTTGAAAAGTAATACAAAAATAATTATGTCACTGTATCAAATAAACACATGTATGTTACAGCTGCCAGACTTGGTCCATTTTACACCCTGCAATCAAAAACACCTTACAGAATTAATATTTTGGGCACATCCCAAGCACCCAAAACTAGCAAGTACTCTACACCCTATCTGATAGTTATCCTCACAATCGTAATCCTGTCACTAAATTTCTAAAAAGGAAATTCATGCTTTTACTTCGTAATAACTCCAGACATACGACTATAATATGCTACTTAAAAATAACTCAATATTTTTGGAAAAAAAAAAATGGACTGCACATTGTAAAGGTTGATTAGTGCTTTGGAGGGACATAGAATAAACTTTGTGGTTGTGTTGCGTTGCGAAGGTATTAAATATGCACAAACAAAGGTGTTGAAGAGGCCTGTCCAGTCAACACACCAGCTCCTCATCTAGTCAGCTCATATTCCATGTTGGAGGTCGCCACTTCAGGGCTTGCTCCATATTGTGCCAGCACACTAATGGCACCAAACCCAATATGAACGTTACTTCCAAATACCTACTACTAAGTGGTCACTTGACAGATGCTAAATGGCTGGAAAGTTGCATCCAGCAAATCACTCAATGCAAGTTGTTCTGCGCTATTTGTGCATGTTCATTGGAAAAATTTTGTGTGCCGAAAGTAAACAAACTGAAAAAATTGGCACCTTTAACTTATCCCTTGTTCAATGGATGTAAAGATAATTTCATTCTCTAGTCTGCTTTTCAGCTTTAAAAATTTGCAAAATACAGTATCAATGCAAAATCAACAAGGATTCATTTACCATTTTACGGAATAAGTTTTGAGAGAAACTTGTGCAGAAAATAAAGCAACTGGTTAAACTAGGTTATCTGCTCCACAAATCCTTCATGCAAATGGCAATATAAATAAATAGCAAACATTTTCACAGGTATTTGTTTCACTAAACGTTGAGAACATCATGCAGGTTCTTTATTACAGAAATTAAGTTGGGATTTTCTATATTTTATAGGATGGGAGGACTATACTTTTAGTTTGTAATATGAGACTGTCAATGCATTATTGACATACAATTGCCATGTGCACTGATCATACCTAACTCGGTGAACATAGAACTTGCAAAAGTCTACAGACAACTATGAAGAATTAATCTGAGAACATAAATTAAACTAACATTTAGTTAAATGTGTTGTAGACTCCCTGTACGAATGCCACTTGTATAGGTGGTACATCAGAAATTAATTATTTAGAAATAATGAAATGTATCACAATCTGATTTACGTCAGACTGAACGAAGAGCACTATGAGTATCATTAGCAATGACTTATTCATAAATATCTCGTCATATGAGTTATAAAACTTAAACGGAAACTGAAAATTCAATTACTTAAAGCAATACCAGTACAGATGTTAAATGTAAATTTATTTCTAGTCACATCACACTTCAATCACATGTTAAGTTATGCCTTATTTTTGTGTTCGTGACAAATTACTGTATGCACAAACTGGGTAGACCGGTGATATTTAGGGGGAAAAAACACTCTGGAATATATCACACTGTTACACAAAAATGATGCTTCCCTTAAATACAGCACTGAATTGTATACAAAAATGTTATAAGTGAACACTTGTATACACCACACTATAGAATACAACCACGACATTAATTAGCATTTGCATCCACCACACTTCAGAATACAACCACAACATTAATTAGCATTTGCATCCACCACACTTCAGAATACAACCACAACACATATGCTTGAAATGAAAAATTTGTGACACTTTTACTTTCCCGCTTATATACACTTCCTACAGCCCTGTACATGCATAGAGAAGTGCTACTCAAGTAGAAAATTTGGGGAACATACCAAACACATGATTTTTGGAGTGAAAAATAATTCACAGCCATATCAAAGCACTTTCTGCACGTACAATCAAGGGCTAGCAGACCACGATACTATCATCTAAGGGACAGTGAAAATTACGTTACAAATTAACTGACTATAAGTTGGAGAGAAGAGGTGGGAGCACAGAGCCTAAATAGGCCCTACACCATGCATCATGTCTTTTTGATTGTATTTAATTCCAACTAAGACTCGAGATACAGCGCAGACTTGTACTGCAATGCATGGTACAAGACACAAGTATTGATGTTTAATCGGTCCCCCAGTAGACAAACTCACGATACTGTACATAACATGTATTTGCAATGATCTGTACCTTCCATGCCTCAGAAGTGTATCTTCTAATGCTCTCCGGTAAAGTACTGACATGTTCTTTTGTTGACATCATAGCTTGAACAAATTCTTCATACTGAGCATTTTCTTCAACCACTTTTTGATGCAAGAACTTAACAAAAACCACAGATGCATTACATTTATTTTATATGATTATCTACTACATAGTTCAGTGTGCAAATGTGCATACACAGATGCTCACAACAGACGATTATTAGAGATGATGGTTTATCGCGGGAAAAGTTGACTGATGGATTTCAATACACGTCCAGCTTACCAGAAGATTACTGGCTTTAGCTTGTACGTGGAGCTGTTGTCCTATTTGACTGAGCCAATAAGAATCCCAATATTGTAATATTGGATGCCTGGTATTGGTCTGTAGACAGCTACGTTGTGTCAGTGTTTTCAAGGCTATCGTGACACAAAACATTTTCGCGATATACCATCATCTCTAATGATTATGTATAATTTATTAACAAAACCAACACTACGAATAAGGTTTCTAAATTACTTAAACGAAAAGAAAAAATCTTTCATTAATTTGGACTAAACTGTATAAAGTAATTTCTCCAAGATTTAAAACTAAAAACAAGGTAGGGAGTGAGGGGGGCATGCAAACGATAAAGGTAATTAGTGTAGATAGTTACAGTAGCTGTCATTTAGAAAACTCATATAACAGTTTACATCATTTACAGTGCAATAAAATTGTTAGTAGCATTAGTTATCTATTAATTCACCAATTATCCATTGCATGCGTCCCAATTTTTTTTTCGTTACAAAATTTACAAGTACAGTGAACCCTCGATAACTCTGACCTCGATGTCCCGCACTTCGGATAACTCGGACCCAATTTCAAAAAACAAAATTAATTTTAATTAAATTTTTTTTGGTCAAAATCATTAGAAAATTGTGTCTGCCTAACTTAAATCCATCACATTTTATTTAAAAACAATCTTAAGCTTTAAAAGCAGTTGCTCATCACTACGTAGCCTTTAATAATCCCACCATAAAATATCTGGCAAGTTCCGTGTGGTTAAATGTTGCTAGCGAGGCGCATGAGTAGAGATGCAACTCAGGAAGCACGCGAGTGGAGATGCAACTCAGAAAGCCGACCTCGCTTCACTATCTTTCCTCCCTCTTCACCGCGCGAGCCAGACATGCACGTGCGTCATAAATAAACATTTCAGTATGATGCTGGTGAATTGGACGGTAACTACATGTCACAATGGCACCTAAAGGGAAATTAATTTTGTTGTGGTATGTGCGATAAATTCAAGATCGCAAAACCATTTGTTCCGGACATTAGTAAAAAAAATAAAAGCCATCGGTTTGCACTGCAATGTAGGCAAGGTGGTGAAAGGGTTTTACGGCCCTTACAAGCCGATGAAGGTGAAGTGAGGTGAAAGAACACAACAACCAGGCCCGAGCAAGGATTCAAACCCAGGGCCTCTTGCAACGTAAACTGGCGCCTAATCCACTACGCTAGAGGCCGGCGCGATATCGAAAAAAAAAACAGGGCTTAATAAATTATAAAAAAAAAAAAAAAGGGAGGGGGAGCAGAAAGGGGCATTTGCCCCGGGCCGCACATTCTAGAGGGCCTCGCTTTTGAAAAAGTTAAATGGATAAAATGAATGGGTTTTATTGAGTTCCCGTTAATGTTGATGGTACCTGTGAAATTTTTTTAAAGTGCAAAGTGTGTGTAAGACATCACTGATCTATGACGATGCAGCTAGTATGAAGAGAGGCCTACAAGCGCACATTATCACTTCAACCACGGCCTTAGACTTCAACTAAACAAAAAAAAAGGAGGAAAGGTAGACTGAGATTTACGTTGCTTCTGGCCTCGTATTGTAACAAAGAGGCGCTGGGAAAAACAAAAAAAAAAATTTCTCGTAGGAAACAAGCAGCTGTCTGCAGACACTGCGACATGCTGATGTTGAGCAATTTTTAACGTAAACATCTCGTGAGTTGCGTGTTGTCACGTGCGGTGTTTGTATTACTGTTGAGACTGTACCGGTTCACCTTGACTACTTCCGCTTGCGCTCTACCACCTTAGCGTATCTCACACACATACGCACACACATACGTGCACGCACATAGACTGTCATCAGCCAGACGAGAGAAGGGGGTGAGAACTTTTATGTGGTAGAAGGGTGCCTTGGTGCCAGCTTCTAGCACATATAAAAAAGATCAGCCAAAAGTAGCATAAAAAATAAATAAAAAGAAGCTGCCGGCCCAGGTTGTTTGATTCTTTCTTTTATAGTTCTCCCGTTACAGTGATAATTTCCCCACTACCACCCTCCTGTAAATTGATAAGTACAAAGCAGTATATATTGCCGCCTCTTTTGCTGGTAGAAATGATAGCGTACTGATTTCCTCACGTTTCTTGTGATTAATGACTGCATACCCCTCCTCCCCGGACACCCCTCGATATCAGGGACAAATCGTAACTCGGACAGCTTATCACCCCTTTTAGTCCGAGTTATCAAGGGTTGACTGTATTTTCATAGCAGAAATAATTAAATATTTTTCAATTTGTTTTAAAAATGTGTTCTGTTAAGATTTATTTTATTTAAAAATTATTTTCTAACATTTAGTCTTGAGTGAGAAATTTTGCAAACAGTTTTGAGATATGTTTATACCTACAAGTCTCTACCTCATTTAGAAGTAAGTTTGATGTGGTATACCAAGAAAAAAAATTTAAAAATTAAAAAATAAACGTATTTAATCAAATAATTATTTTTTCACAATTTTTTCCTCACATTGACTTATCATTCAGATCTCAGTTCTAAGCTGTTGAAGTTTCAAGTCTCTAGCTCATTTGGAAGTTACTGTAGTTTAAAATTGATTGCAAATCTAAACCAGACAGACATAAAAAAAGAGTTAATTAAAACCCTACCGTAAACAGTCATTTGGTGGTCGTGTACATGATTCTCGTCATTTGGTGGTCGTGTACATGATTCTAGTCATTTGGTGGTCGTGTACA
>PNEQ01004744.1:17516-37122 GCA_003012365.1 Medauroidea extradentata
CGTGTACATGATTCTAGTCATTTGGTGGTCGTGTACACGTTTCTAGTCATTTGGTGGTCGTGTACACGATTCTAGTCATTTGATGGTCGTTTAAATGATTCTAGTCATTTGGTGGTCCTGCACACGATTCTAGTCATTTGGTGGTTGTGTACAGATATTGTTTATTTTCTTGGAATGAAAATGTCTGTACTTTTGGGATAAGTGAATCACGTTGAGAAAGCATGTTTAGGAATGACAGTTGCTGGGAAGAAACTACTAATTATATTCACTCCTCACTACACTCGTAGTACAACTGCAACTTTTACATATTTTAACATGTAAATTATGAAATCTAATGACAATTAATTTGTAGGGACATTTTATTTCATGTCTTAATCACTGAGCAGTTTTTTATATAAATATGAAATTACGATTTTTCTTTCAAACATTAAACCACTTAAGATATTTGTCCAAGATATCCCAGGTTGTAAATCAGTAGAAAAGTTTTTTTTTTAATTTTATTGCGCTGACTTTTCTTTTTTTTTTAACCTTAATACACGTATTTATTGTTTAACGCAGTTAAAAACGTTGAATATCTTTTGCAAACAATGTAAAAAAACATGACACTGAAGGGGTTAAAGGGTAAATTATTGGCAGCTTTACATCAAGTAGGCTAAATTGTGTTCACACTTGCAGTCTACAAATAAATTTATTCGTGAAAGCAATCTCTGTGTGTTGTTACCAACTGATATATTAGTCTTCTCTCGTAAAAATGCCAATTCATCCATTAGCAAGCTGCACAAAATTGCTTTTTAGGATTGATGTTCATTTAACAGAAAGTGAGAGCAACAATGTTATACAAGCCAATGTACATGTGGTTCACAATAAAGAGAGCATTTCTTAAACACCTGCTTAGTTAACATTTTCATTCACGTTGTATGTGTACAATGTTTGTAGTACTGAGATACAAGGAGGAATGCAACTATTGTTAATATTGAATTATTTGCAGTAATGACTAGTGATTTTTTTCTAAGGTAAAATCTTTAGTGCTCACTTAATACTATACGGTGTACAGTACATATATATAAACTGTGAATACGCTATGATGGGAAATAACTTTGAAACAACTGAACAGTCACTGTTCTAGCAGGCCCACACAAAACTGAACACAGTTATTTGATTTACATACTCCAACTTACATTGAACATGGCCTCTTCTTGCTTTTGCAATGCGTTCTTGCCATTGTACTTATATGCAAGGTACAATCTCAAATATTCTTTCTGTTCCTGAGCAAACAACTGTGATCTGTGAGAAGATTCAACTGATACTCTACCTCCTGGTACGTAAACATTAATTTTTTCCTGGAAGGAAAGTCTTAATTAATTATTGACACATTAACGAGAAACTTCACATTGGGAAACTACATTTATAAACACATAACATAATCAGCGCTTACCTAAACACAATTATAAAAATTCTACATCTTTGAACAAACACATTTAACAATTAAGTAAAGAAATCTGCAGGTTTCAACAAGAAGATCATAACTTTTGAAGTTAGCATCTTCCTCGCACATACAGAATATATAAAAAAAAATTATTTCACACTTCTGGGGATGCTAGACAAAACAGTAGGCCACCACATACAAATATCTCCATTTTAACATTTTACTTAAAACATTTCCCACTACTCACTGTAAAAACAAAACTTTACACATTTTTTCTGTCAATTTCAATGTAGTGCAAAATACCATTACAAGCATGAATGATTATGTATTGTAGAATCTTAGTAACAAGTTTCATTTGCCCAAGCCTTGAATTAATATCCTCAGCAAAAAGAAATGGGTAATAAATAGTTTTGGCAAGGAAGAACCACTCAAATAGTGATTATTCACGCTATTTGAGTTAAGTGTAAAGTCTTTATGCTTCTAACGGATAACAATTTACTTACCAGGTACCCTTTCTGCACAAATGCCACGACAAAGCTAGATGATAGAGAGTACAAATTCATCCGGTACTGGATATGGGAAAACATATGGCTGGCTAAACATACTAGTGTTACTAACCTCGGAAATCTTTGTGGAAGGCGAGTGCTCTAGTCACTGTACCAACTGCAGCCCTGACTTGCATACTAGCTAGTGCGGGATAAGCAGAGTGCTACTATAGTTTTTGTACAACTTTTATGTACGCCCAATTTTATAAATGAAAAATCTTACAAAATACAAAGATTTAAGAATGGGGCAGATGTAGCCTATAATAATAAAGTTAGTGGATCACAACGAAGTAAAACAACTCAATAAATGTCGTATCCAGACTGACAGGGTGGCTACCCATTTGACTTGACGTTTTCAAATTCTTCATTTTTTTTTCAAGATTTTTCAAGCCTGGTTTTTCTCAATACATGCGTAAAATGTATTTACTGAAATTGAACCACTAAAAAACTTGGAAGAAAAAAGTCACTGTAAATAATGGCTTTAAAATACTTTGCACACCACAAAAATTATTACACTACATAGGCATTCATTACAATAAGACTCATACACTCACAGCAAATGCCCAACTTAACGGTTACATTATTTTCATTGAAATCTTCTCTTTAATTACTGCAGTCTCTTTGTAGTAGTCATAATATGTCATTTAATGGCTGTACAAAGAAATAACTTTTGGAACGCTAATTTTTGTTGGAAAATGTTCTAGGCCTATAAGATCTCCTATTATCTTTGGAAGAAAATCACCCAAAACCCAAGACGGAGAACATACCATTGTCATTTTGGAAGAATGGCGAACATTATATATTTTTTTATTTATTTCTTAAACTGTTTATTTTACAGTAAAAATACTAAAGAGTAAACAAAATAAAATTAATTTTTATACATATATGTTCATGAATTTTTCTTTATATTTCATCATTATTAAGTTACCGGTATGACTAATTTTCTACAACTTTCATTAAAAATTCTTACTTCTCTCGTGATATTTACTCAGTAAGTATACAATTTCTCTCCTCTCCTTGGAAACATAAGTATTCAAATTTCCATTATTGTTTGTTGTTATTTGTATATTATAAAACAAAAAACTTTGTTCTCTATAAATTGCAAGCCCAACTTGTACAGCATACACACACAATTTCGGTCGAGCTGTAGAATGAATGCGTGTGTAATGGTTAGAACTTTTTTTTCCTTCTTCCACTTTGCCTTTTCTTGGTTCTGGTAAACTGTCAAGGATATACATCAAAAGTTTACCAATCTGATCCCTACCACCTTTTAGAATGTAGAAGCAATGCCTGTCTTAAAACCATTGTATTGCATGAAAACCAAAGGTTCCTAATTAAAGTTAACGGGGGCTTTAACATCCTCTTCATGTAAAAGACCACCAAGGTCTTTAACTACTTTAAGGTTTACATTAAGGCTATCCACTGAAATTTGTACTTTTTTTGCAAGAATCTGTGAAGAGACTAATTCTTGAATAGCACCCAGAAGGTCACTGGCACTATTAAGTATAGCAGAAGTCAAGTATCTACTAGTTACCCCACTTATCATCCCAAAATTGGAAATGTATGTCCATTTGCTGTCGCTGGGAGATTTCATTCAAGTATTCATTGAACGTCAAAACTACATGAGCACAGCAACTCAACATATTTTTGAGCATCTAAGTGAAATCTCTGTTTTAAATGTTTCTTCATTACGAATGTGTTTAATGTAGCAGTTCCTGTGCTTGAACAAGGCAAATTTAAATGAGGCACTACATCTGCACATGTAGGCTCTAAGTCTTATTTTTTTCTTTAAAAACACATCCATAGGTAAACATCTTACTTTATTTGCTGCCAAAGATATCTGCTTTAAACATTTAGCATGGCTAACAAGGGTGGTTCTACCTACGTACTTATTGCATATGGTAAGGGTGGTTGTAAAATGGCTAGGTTAGTAACAGTGTTTTGAGTATGGAATGGAAAAGGTACAAAAATGGGTTGTTTCAAGTATAGTACAAACATGTATATGATATAGGTTAAATAAATACATTACAACTAATAATAATTTTTCAATTACACAATTTGCCCAACACATTTCTATTACACGCAACCCACTCAAATTGATCTTTGTATGTATCACTGAATGTGGTAATGGAACACTTCAGCATATCGAAAAAAACACCGGTCTTTGTATTTATCACTGAATGCGGTAATGGAACACTTCAGCATATCGAAAACACACCGGGCAGTTTACCTAACCTTGCCGCTGTTCATGTAGGTTAAATAGTAATAAGAAAAAACGTCCAGGATTTGGAAGAAATGCGAGATTCAGAAGGTTAACTCTTAAAATAATGGGAGGGGAAAAAACCTCTTTGAATATATAGCCTAACAATTGTTTCTATAGTGCAAAATTATCTATGACTAATGCACGTATGTGTGCAGCAGTTCGCGACTCTGGCTCTGTCTTTGTTATTAACCTAATAAACTTTTGCCTACTTCCTGTGTTAATTGCGAGAAGAATCACAGTTTCTAGTGAGAGTGAAGCAAGCAAGTTCACTTCTTAACCTTTGTGCTGAGCAATATTTTATTTCAGCTGGTTTGATAGCGTCAAAACAGCTTGCTTAACAACATGGATAATACATTTTTGACAATACATAACTTTGGAAACAATTAAAGGGTTTTCCAATCGAGAAATACAAACCAAAGTGTATTATTCCCTTAATTCAGCGGTTCAAAAAATTTTGTACAATGTGTATTAAACATATTATGATTTAAAAAATATGATTTACATAAAAATACCCTAGTTTCTACTTTGATATGTGTTCATGTTCAAAGGAAACAAAATTTAAGTTTTTCTTACGGTTTCTTACATAAAGTGTGTTTTTTTGTACGTGGTTTTAATACATCATTAAAATAACATTAACAAAGGTTCTCGAACAGATACATTAAACTTGAAGATGTTCTTGACGTTTTTACTGGATATTTTGCCAACTTCACATATACTGTCGAATTGGGGAGTACAGACTTCCGAATCTAGCAATATTGGATTTATAACTTCCAGATCACTGGTTACTTACACTGCCTTTTTAAAAATTGATATTAAAAAAATCAACTATACGATTTTATTCATACACGCAGGAATATTAGGAAATTTATCCTGTTTATTACAGATTTATCAAATTAAACAATTATTCTCCTTGTCAGATTTTTTTAACAAGCAATTTCCGAAACACTCTGAATTGCAGGTGTTCTTGCTTAGTTACGTTATAAAAATTATCAGCCGAAAAATCTCCAAGAAACACACTGTAATGATATGGTTAATTAATTAATTTACAAGAGATGACTGTATTAATAATTATGTTCCTTTACTTAATAGTTTTACAGAGTTAGGTTACATAAATCTGGAATATATAGTTTTAAGTAATATTTAGGTATTTTAGGTTGAGTTTACAAAGAGTTCTGTTAGACAGCTGTTCCACAAGCTTCAAGAATGATTTAGATGCTTCTTGAATGTTCTAGATCAGGTATTTCAAGCTGGGCGGCCCGCAGGCTGCATAGAGCACTCAAAGGATTTTTTTAAACCCTTCTTGCCTCCAAACGAACATAAATATCTAAAAATTATAACTGTCTAGAGCAGATGTTAAAAATGTTAGGGTCAAACAATACTTATGTCGCAGCCCACGACGATCCCTACCAATAAAAATACCTGCAGTCCAAGTGAGTTCGACATGCATGTTCTAGAAGTTAGGGACAATGGGCTAAATTATGATTGTTAGTGTCCCTTCTCACTATCCAAGCACATTTATTTACGGTCATCAGGTTACTTGATGCCTACATTTGAGTGTTTTGTGGTGTGACCCTGCTGGCTTATGGGGAAATACTGCGTCCCAGCAGACGAAAATTTTCTGCCATTTTTATTTCTTCAGTTTATGGCAGTAAAAATTGTTGCACTAACAGCATGCATATTTAGAACTTAATAACACAGTCTCAGTTTATGTAAAGTTGTGGTAGCGTGTTACTACATTGCGAAACATAATCACCATTAGAATAACCAGAATTTAAAATTCACTTCATCTTTCATTTTCAATGCCATATATATATATATATATCTATAATTTATTTCCTGTAAGACTGAGAATGTCGGTGCCAAACAAATCAAAGTACTCACTTCAATAAAAGTATTGTTTGTACCTATCCCCCGTGAGATAGGGCAATGCACAATTTTAGTTGCGTTTACCTGCATCTGACGCAGTAATATAGCAGAACTGATAATACAACTCTTCAAATCATAAAAAACTGATCCATGAATTATTTAAGTGTGTGACAAAATATTCCACCTTATACTGTCTATTAGCAATAAGTAAAGTCCACGATTTTTGGCGAAAAGAATTCTGCAACAGTTTGTTTCAATGCCTTATGTGCACATATGCAGCTCTGCTTCATGGTCAGTGATTGGGTGTTTGTAACTCTCAGCGTCTAGGGTTCCCCCCGCAAATCACAGACGTGTGGTGTCGCTGTAACCTTGTTCCTGTTGGCCCAGTTAAATGAGCCACGCCTACATTAAGCCAATAACCATGAAGTAGAGCTGTAGATGTGCATGTAAGGCATTGAAACAAACTGTTGCAGAATTCTTTTCGCCAAAAAATGTGGGCTCTAGCAATAAGCTACATATAAATTACTAAACAGCACACTTTAACATTTTAGTTCCAACCCCCACAACACTGCAAATTACAGAAAATTAAATCCGCTCTGGAAGCATTATTAGAGCTTGTGTTAGAAGAGTTATTAGAATTTTTGATATTCTTGATATAATTAACATTAAAATACAAAACAATTTTCCCATAAGTACTATTTTAAAAACACAACCCTAAATAAACTTAAATAAAACTTGTAACCAATCATACAATACAAACCTGTGGTTCTTTATGTGTGACGTTTATTTGAGGCTTACGAGGCCTGGCTTTCGTGTCGAACAATTTCTGGACTCGGAAACATTCCATGAAAGAGTTAGAAAGTATGCGATCCATAGCAGAATTTTGAAAGACATCTTCATGAAAGTTAGGCTCACTATGCCAGCTGAAAATAGAGCAATTGTTCAATGCCTAATTTTTTAAAATGTTTTCCATTAGTGTTCAATGCTTTGTTTTATGCACTTGCTGACTTGTCAGATCATTGACAATTATATAGGAGTGTGAAGCAGTGATTTTTTGCTTCGAAATGAAGGCAAATATCGCTGGCTTACTTCTAGAACCTCATAAGTCCAGATTTTCCAAATTTTGCATTCCGGTGAATTTGGTGCTAATTTTCATGACGCTTCTTGTGTTAAAATCTGCTAAATCTACTGTGCATTAGCTTTCTTCTATGCTCAAATTAAAAAACCTCGTATCTATGGTGTAACATGACTACGAAAATTTTCTTTTTGCTCTCCTGTAAAATTTACTAAGATTGACTTACGAGATTTTAGAAGTAAGCCAACAATATTCTCCTGTCAAAGTCAAATATTTTATTGTTTCTTGCACGTTTGCTGTGCTACAGTACCATTTCTATATTATTCAAATGTGGCTTTACATTGATATGGATGATCTGTTTTCAGGTGATTATGTAATGTCTGTTGTGCCTAAACAGTCACACTTAAAAGACAATATTTTGCAATGTAATAAAAATTAAGCACAGTTTTGTATTTAATTTGTACTTTATTCCATTTTAACACACAGTGATATCAGCTGGTGTTTTGAATTTTTTAAAGCATGTTTTATACTCTGATTTTGATGTAAGCAAAAAATTGAAATTAAGTCAAATACTGCTTTTTTTTACAGCATAAAAGTTGTTGTTCTATCTTGGGAGCACAAAAGAGTCTTCACACACCTCTAACGGACAACATAGTTATCTAATGAATACTACACAGACATTTATTTGATACAAGAAGATGATCAGCCTCCTGTTCACCACAACTTGTAAATAAACATGTTGTGTAAATAACAACACAGCATACTAGCGCTTCACATACATGGAACAGCACAATGATGGTGGTAACAATGATGATGATAAATAGCGCATGGAGATGGTACCAGAGCAGACTTCTAATTGGGCGCCTGTAGGCGTCTGCCAAGCTCTGAAGGAAGACATGAAATGAACCCTACAGTGGAGAAGTGACAGAATTTGAAAGGCAAGGAGAAAAAAAGTACCCCGAGAAAACCAGCCGGCAGTCTGCCATCTTTCCACATGCATGTACTAGTCCGCTGGGAATTGAACCCAGACACAATGATACAAGGTGAGTACGCTAGCCACTATGCTAATTGCCACCATGACTTGCATACTAACTAGTGCGGAATAGTGAAAGTTCTACTTTTGGTTCTCCCTTGTACAACATTTTTTATGTACTTATACATTTTTATAAACGACAAATCTTACAAAATACTAAGTAATTTTAAATATATAATGTCAGGGTGAACAAATAAGCTACTGAAGGTATGCTGCTTCATCTTGCAGCTTGTCACTGAAATAGAGTTCTGGGTAACAACAATATTACCAGTGAGACAATATTACCACTAAGAGTAAGTTAATAAAAGGAATCTCACATAAATCAATCACAAAAATATTCTAAGAATTAAAATATGACACTGCGTAGAATACGCATTCTTCAGTCTTTGCTGTGTTAAAGAAAATTTATCTGACTATGAGTTCACATTAATAATGAAAACAATCATGTTACTAGAAATTAAACTATTGATGCTGCCTTTATCTGGCTTATGGGACTTGAAACTGCAAATGGGAGCAATCTTTTTTTGATAAACTTCCTCTAAATGCTATAATGTTCTCTTTAAGGCATTTAAAAACAAATTTGGAAATTTTTTTACTAAATATAAAAAACTGTTATAATGTGAAAGAATTTTTAAACGAATCTGCTGATATTTTTGTGACTGCAACTGTATTGTTGATTTATGACAAAGTTAAAATGAAACTAAGCTATTCTTACTTTTTATTGGATAACAGATGAAATTCTTGACCTAATCAATGAAGAATTCATAAAAATAACTTCGACACGAGTACAATACAATAAATAAGGAAATAAAGAAGATTATCCAAAAAGCCAAGAACAAGTGAATAGAATAACAGCGCGAAGAAATTGAAGCTTTAGCAGAAAAACACGACTCCTTCAGGATGCATAAACAAGTCAAATTAATCACACACAAATGTTTTCAACACAAGTCTGTCAAGCTACTAGATAGTCACAGTGTACCTAATATTGAAAAGAAAGATAAAGGGGAAACTTGGAAAATTTACTTCAAGATATAATTTTTCGATGTTAGACATAATAACCCCAACCTTGGCACTCATGTAGACTTAAGCCCACCAATTTTAGAATCAGAAGTTTGGCATGCAATTAAGCTAATGAAACGTAGGAACAAACAAACAAAATTCCTGGGGATATAATTTGAGTCATAAATGATGAACACATCAAACAGTTAACTACACTCATCAATCAGATATACAGTTCTGGAGATATTCCATCAGACTGGTTTAAATCATCATTTGTACTGATCCCAAAAAAACAATACATGAAAGAGTGTGGAGACTACCTCACCATCAGCCTTATGAGTCATCTATTGAAAACCTTACTAAGATAAGTTCATCAAAGCATCCAAATTAAATGTGAAACTGAAATACTAGATACCAAATTCAGTATTCTACCTGGTCTTGAAACCAGAGAAGCCCTAACAGCAATTAACATCCTACTACAAAAAAAAAAAGCAGAGATATGAATAAAGGTGTTTATTTGCTTAGTTGATTAAGGAAAGGCAAATGAAAATATTTTAACATGACAAATTAATGAACCTTCTAGAAGCAATTAGAATTGATCAAAATTATAAAGAACTTATATTGGAACCAAGAAGAAGAACTAATATTAGGAGTTCACCAAAACAACTTGAGAAATTCAATATGGGTACCTTATGTGGTATGTAAGGCAAAGTAAATGGGCTTTATGTCTTGTCTGCAACGAAGTCATTCGAGACAGTGTTACACAATTTGACGTAATGACAAAAACTAGGAGTAGTCGATCATGGTCTTTGTTCACGAACCATACCAGCATCTGCCTGGAGTGATAATTTTGTTCTGTGTAGACAATACTGTTGCGAGTCGCGACTATCTGGCTGAACGGTTTAACACGATACAGTGGTGGCAGAGCTAAGATAACCCTTTCCCACCCACTCCATGGCGTCGTGACTATCTGGCTGAGCGGCGAAAGAAGATACAGTGATGGCAGAGCTAAAAAACCTCCTCGTCCTCTGTACGGATTGTATTACCTTGCTCTTGCTCTGTACGGATTGTATTACCTTGAGAGATGCCACAATAACCACCTGCACGCCGCAATAATTGGAGAGCAATGTAAGCTGATATAGCAGCAGCAATAACAAAGGGGTTCGCGCATACATTGTGCCACCCATGTGCGGTGGCAGCCAACTGCACCCCAAAATCGGGCAACAGAAGAAGATATCATGGTCTAGAATATTCCTGTTCATGCTCTATCTTGCGGAGTGGTGCTTGACCCTGATGCAACACCTTTCGAGGAGGTTTGAGATTTAAGACTTGCCAAGAGAATTCGAGGCTTCAGAGTGAGTACATAAAAGACAGCTGCGGCAGAGGAGAGAGAGTTTTTGGCTGGCAGGTGCCTGGTGCGAGTAAAAGTGCCAGTGACAAGTGGCAAGAAGTATTGGGTTGCGACAAGTGTTCGAGGGTGTCCGGCGAGTTGAAACGCAGCAAGTAGTAGAAAGAAGGTGTTTCTGGGCCACAAAAGGTTCACTGGTTCTCATTCAATGGGTCCACCACTGTGAGTGATTAGAAAGACTTTCCATGTAGCCTACAGAACTTATATAGATTTATTATTTATATTTTATAACCTTAATGTAAATAGTAGTTATTTGTTTTGTTTGACATCTATTGTGATTAATCATTATAGACATAGGTATATTTGTATAGATAGTTGTAAATAAACTCAGTTAATTTTATTAATTTTGCTACAAGTTTGAGGAAAACTTATTATGTGGGCGACTCCCATGAGTTCTTTTGGGATAGAGGTCTTATAATTATAAATAAAAGAGATAAATTAAGTTATTAATTTACTAGCTCACACAGCTTACAAAAACACCAAAACAGCAATCAACTATAACTTTCACAACACAATTAGTTATGCACACAACTACTCCTGTGTCATAGACACGTTAATTAACTTTGACAATTAAAGCACAAAAAATGTCTACCATCAATTAATTAAACACTACAAATCACAATAAAATTCAGACATAAATCCAATCAACAGTCTCTCAAAAAGTTTAAGTGTACAACCTTAATAGTTCACAGTGGTGATGAATCGCCGTGTGTTGCGCAACACCCCGAGTGCACCGCTGCCGTAACCCTTGAGGTCTTCGGGTCGACTCCCGTCGCGCACCTCCTCTTCGCTCGTCAGCCCGCCGCAGCAGTCCTCTTGTTTCGCCCAACACTGCTCCGAAAGTAGCCACCTGCCGCCTCATAGTAGACTCTGATGTCACCAAGACGTCTTCACCAGTCTCTCTCCACAAGCATAGCAGCTCCTTCTAGCACGACTAATAGCGAACTCTCCCCAAAGTTGTTGATTCGGCGCTTATATATTCGTCAAAACAGTTGGGGACTCCCTGCATTTCAGGGGTCTAAAAATAGATATTATCACATGTTTCGGACATGACTCGATTCACGTAAGCCGCCCTCGTGGGCACAGTTGGGACAGGTATCTATAACGTAGCTTCGGCGTGACTTCCTTCACATAGCCGTCCGACCTGTGAGTCAGGGGCCAGTCCACAAAGTGTTACGAAACAGCTGCCGACCACCGGCCTCCAGGTACATGGCACACAACAATATTCTTTCTTTTATCAAAGACCTCCATCCCCAAATGTACCCAGCCCCAACTTGTAACACTGGTGTCAGAAGTAGAATAGGGGAAATTATTTAAAATTAAATCAAATTTTTTAAAGGATGTTAAAATTAAGTGTATGCCTACATGGTTAGATATTTAAACAAACTTGTTAAATTTTATTAGGTAGGAAATTTTAGGTTATAAGTATATGTTTACAAGAAAAATGGCTAGTGAAATAGAGGGTTTGCTAGCCCTAATAGACTAAGTAGCCAAATAAGTGGTGTAAATATAAAAACTGACAGTGTTAGTGAAAATGTAGACAAGAGAGAGTGTTAGTGAGAATGTAGACAAGAAAATAGACAGTGTCAATAGGAAAATAGATAGTGCAAATAGGAAAATAGACAGTGTTAATGAGAATGTAGACAAGAAGATAATAACTTTGTAAAAATTTAAATCATCCGCAAATAACGATACACTGGAAAACTCATGATTTTATGTATGTCAACTATAAACACAGTATAATGAATAGCAACGAGGTAAAGCATCTACCTTGTGGAACCCAAGGTAAGATACAATTTAAACTACGGTGAAACAAAGAAGTTAAACAAAATGTGAGTAAAGATAAGCAGAGTAATGTAAAAGTTATTATGTGCTAGAAAGTCGACAACTATGAGTGTACTATCATCCTAATAACAGGATAAGGTAGGAATAACAGAGTACATATGTACACAATCAAGCCGTTCAGCCATCTTGTTTATTTACATCCTCTCACCTCTACATCCTTCCTTTCAAGCAATCTCCTTATACCTACATCTCAAAACAATATGCAACTTAAGATTCATTATACGACATTACCTATTGTACAACATAACATCCCATAGAAGGGTTACCTTTATAGTAACACTTTTTGTGTAACCTTATTGCATATAATATTGTATAACAAACACCTTAATACACAAGTAAATATCTCAGAACATTAATACAACTGATTTTATTTTACAATCCTATGTTAGCTCATAACTATCCATCTAGAGGGATGGCTTTGTAAGTCTCTTTGATTTTCTTATTTCTTGCTCTATTGACTCCTTTTGTAAGGGGTCATGCCTTGGTAAAACTCTTTCGGGGGACGGAATGTTTTTATCTCTTTCTAACCCTTGAATTTCATCCTCCCCAAATCCCCAGAACTCATCATCACTCTCACTCTCCTCTGATTTTCTGAAATCCTCCTTCCTCCTACTTGACTATGTTCTTCCTGGAACTCTATACCCGGTCCTACTCCTTGAGTATAACTAACATGTACTATTTTCTTTTGGTATGGAGCTGGCACTAAAAATCTCCTGTTCCTCCTGTAGTTTCCCTGACCTATTTTTACTACGTATGACCTGGGTTCTGGTCCAACCTCTTCAATTTCCCCGTATTCCCTGCGATCTGATACCCAAACCTTTTCCCCTACTACTAGATCTGCTAGCTTTCTGACTCTATATCTTTGATTATGTATTTCCGCTTGCTTGATCTGTTGATTATGTTCCTTCTGTGCTAACTGCTCGTAGTTTGTTTGCTGAGACAGTTTAGATGGCACCATAGGAAGTGTGGATCGCAAGCGACGTCCAAACAATAACTCCCCTGGGCTGAATCCATTAGCTAGAGGTGTTGTACGATACGCCAGAAGAGTTGAATTGAGATCCTCATTCTTTTTTATTAGCTGCTTAAGTGCTAAGCTACTTTTACTTCAGATTCTACTTCCCCATTCGACTGGTGATGGTGTGGAGAGGAAGTAAGGATGCTTAAGTTGTAAGTAGCACTGAAATTTCTAAACTTTTCTGAAAGAAACTGAGAAACCACTGTCTGCTCGCACAATGTTGGGTGTGCCAAACCGTGCGAATATTTCAGCAAGTTTTTTTATGACTGTTTCATCTGCCAAAGAAGACATAGGTACATTTTCAAAATTACGAGAGTAATAATCTTTAACTATATGTTTGAAAAAACCAATGCCTACTTTCTGCCATGCATGGGATGGAAACTGCTCTTGCAGTAACGGTTCTCTAGGATTTACCCTTTCCTCTATACACCAAGGGCAATTTCGTATTAGGTTTTCTAACTGCACGGACAACCCTAACCACCATACCGACATTTTCGCTCTTTCTCTGCATTTTGTGATTCCCTGATGTCCTGCAAGAATAAAATGCAAACATTTATGCTGAATAGGAGGAGGTATGACCAGACGTGTACTTTTAAGTAACAACTCCTCCTCTACAGTGATCTCGTGTCTAAATTGGTAATATGACCACATTTCCTCAGATAGTTCCCCGTTCTCTGGCCACTCAGTCTGAGCATAAAGCGCAAGTTTTACACAAATTGGATCCTTTTTCTGTTCCTGTCTAATAATCTCCAAAAACTTGTCCTTAACTGGACAAACTGCCACCACTCCTTGAGTTAATGCCTCGTCCTTTTCAGTTGAGGAAGACTTCCCTGGATTGCGAGAGAGGGAGTCCGCAACCACTAAGTCCTTCCCTGGCACATATTGGATGATGTATTCATACCGCATTAAGCAGATCCTAAAGCGCTGGAGTCGAAATGACAACTCATCTATGGGTTTAGTCTGTAATATCTGTAATAATGGTTTGTGGTCCATTTCTAAAATGATGGGTATGCCTAATAGATACTGCTGAAATATTTTAGCCCACCATGCCAGAGCCAAAGCCTCCTTTTCAATCTGAGAATACCTATTTTCCGTTGAGGAAAGGGTGCGGGAGGCATATGCTATGACCTGCCTCGAGCTACCGGATTGTTGGAGGATACAGCACCCCAAACCAAACGAGCTGGCATCAGCGCTTAAAATTATTTCCAGATTGGGGTCAAAGAAGGCTAAAGTGGGTGCATTTGAGAGCATAGTTTATATTTTTTTAAAGGCAGTGCGCTGAGATTCTCCCCAGACAAATCATGTGTTCTCTTTGAGCAGTGTAAAATAAGGGTTCTAAAACCTGTCATCTGTTAGGAAGAAATTGTGCTAAGAAATTTACTAGGCCTAGGAACTGTTGCAATTCATTTTTTGTAGTAGGTTGGGGGAAGTTACTAATGCCTTCAATTCATTCTGGGTCTATTTGAATACCGTCAGCAGATAACACAAACCCTAAGTATTTAACCGTAGTGACCCCAAAGCAACTTTTACTGGTGTTGAGTGTGAAACCAGCCTCTTCCAATTTGCGCAAAACCATTCTCAGTGTTTCATCATGTTCTACAATGGTTTCTGCAAATACTAGTATATCATCTACGTGAAACACTACCCCTGAAATACCCTCTAGAACTTGAGAAATTTTCGTGGAGAAGTGTTCTGGAGCACTCTTAATCCCGAAGGGTAACCTTTTGAACAAATATCTTCCAAATGGAATAATAAAGGTGGTCAGGCGCTGGCTCTCTTTGTCTAATGCCATATGATTAAACCCTGAGTTGCAATCTATTTTTGAGAAAATTCTAGCCCTTTTCAGTTGTGCCAGTTTAATTTCCACACCTGTAATAGGAAAATGAGGACGGCTGATAAATTGATTTAACTCAGTGTAATCACCACAAATGTGCACCGCATCCCCCTTGGGCACTACTACAATAGGAGCCACCCACTCAGTACGCTCAGTCACTTGCTCTATAATGTCTAACTTAATTAACCTATCAAGTTCCGCTTTGAGCTTATAGAACAGGGGTAAAGCCACCATTCTAGGAACTGACTGCACAAATGGTTTTGCATTCTCTTTTACAACTAACTTCACTTGCCCTTTCATTTTTCCCAATCCTTTGGTTACTCTTGGAAACTCTAAAGGCACCTGAACACGTGTGTTTGCTATTTTATCCGGTGCAGATATGTGTGTAGTATACAATTTTCACCTACAAATTTGACAATTTCTAAACACTGCAGACAATGTCTCCCTAATATAGGTATTTTCAACCCCTCAATAACATATACCTCTGTGTTGCACCGCTTATCACGGTCCTCGAGTTCTAGTTCTATACAGCCTTTGATTGACAATTGTCTGCCATCAGGTCCTAAGATGAACTTTGTGCACTGTCTCATTTGCTCTCTTAACTCCTCTGGAATCATTTCTGGAGGCACACAAGTTATATCTGCTCCGGTGTCTATAAGAAAGTCTACTCTAACCTTAAAGTTAGTAATATAAACTGAGGTTGTACATTTCCTGATATCCCCTGACCCAATCACTAAACTGCCCAAAAAGTATTCATTGTCATTTTCATTTACGGGTCGTGTTTCCGACACCAGGCGAACATGAGAACTGCTGCAACCAATTTTGCTAGATTTACATACAGATGCCCAGTGACCCAATTTTTCACAGTTGAAACATTTCACATTTCTCGTTGGACACTTGGAACGCTCATGGCCTTTTAGGCCACAGAACGGACACTAGTATGTAGTCTGGATTTCACCCCGCGATGTTGGATGGCGCCTGAAGGATGTGGACTTCACAGATCTGGTACCTGTGTATACACGATGCACTTCCACCCGACGATTCTGCTGGTCCTTATGTAGTTCTGCAGATTGGCTACTCTGGAGTTTAGCTTGCTTAGCTGCAAGAATTGCTTGCTCTAGGGTTAGTTTTGGTTTCAGCTGAAGCTGCTCACTAGTTTTTGTGTCCGCCATACCCACAACAATTCTATCCCTTTTAAGCTATGGTTTTAACCTGCCATAGTTACAATTGTCAGCTAATGTATGGAGCGCAGTGATGAACTCTGCAACTGTCTCGCCTGGCAACTCTGACCTTGAATTCAATCGGAAACGCTAGAATATTATGTCTCTCCTAGGGTTAAAATATGTTTGGAAAGCTTGTAATGACTGTTCATATGTAGTCGGTGGGGGTTGGAACTGTGCCCAAATTTCTTCGGCTCGGTCGCCCATAACATATAATAACAAATCAATTTTTTCTTCATCCTTTTTTTTCCCTCGCCCGGCTAAAGACATGTACCAGGAAATTCTTCTTTCCCATGCTTCCCACGCTGCCGGGGCTGCAAAGTCCATAGCTGGAGGCGGATGTAGGTTAGGTGCTACCCCACCTTGCTCACCAGCAGCCGTTTCTGTCGACATTAATGTTCTTCTAGTGTGTCTTAATTGGCAAACGTGTACGTATGCACTTAAACTGCCCGGGAACCACCGTTGCCACCATGTACTATCATTCTAATAACAGGATAAGGTAGGAATAACAGAGTACTTATGTACACAACCAAGCCGTTCAGCCATCTTGTTTATTTACCTCCTGTCGCCTATACAATGGGAAAATAAACTTTTATTTATTTACACATTAGAGTCAGTAGTAGAAAAGGTAGATATTAAATAATATCTCTTAGAACATATGAAAACAAACTACATCGTTGAAAAGTTAGCCACAAAGTATCCGACGTATAGCTCGTATGAAATAGGTGTTTCAAAGCTTCTGTGGAATGAGATATTCACTGGAGACTTTTGGCTTTCTTTTGACTTTCTCTCGTCACAAATTCACCATCACAATGTGGAGTGCATGAGGAGTTAGGCAGGCCACTGTGTCAACCACCCCCTGAGAGACAAGCAAGAGTTTTGTGCTCGTTTGGGCAATAACATCACTAACGAGCTGGCGCTGTTTCACCAGCAATCACCCTCACAGTTTATACCCTCCTTAAGGTTCTCACAGTGGCAACATCTGCCACATCACCTATGCACAGGCACACTCAGCTGAGTCCCAGTAACTTCATGCACATCGCCGACGATAGATGATTATTCGCCTATTTTACGTAACGGCGGCCACGTTAACTTCATATACATTGCAGTGAGTTATGGCTATTCCTTTTTTTTTTTTTACTAAACTATTATACGCACATATTTGTTTATCTATGAAAAAATACACATTTCAAATTATGTAGCCATAATTTTAACAGACAGTAGTTCATTACGTTTACATAAACACAATTTTCGGGTCCCTCAAATTGGTCAAAAAAAAAAAGCTTTACCTGAAAAAATAACAATCTGATTCGAAAAACACAACAGAAACCAGTGTTACACATTGAACTATGTTGCCCACAAATAAAATAATTTTGTCACAGCTTAAAGTCCCATAAGAAAAAGGATAATAGTACTACACACCAGCAAAGTTGTTTGCATGGAGAGGCGATAATGCATTATATACACTATACACCGGTCAGAGGCACCATTGATTTTGTGTCTCACATACACAAACGCAGCCTATCAAGGGAAGGTACTTTATGCAGTTGATGAGTGCATTAACACAGTTCCTGTTTTTATCTAAATATAAATATACTAATTCAAAACAGTCCATTAAGTACAAACTAGTTTATGTTGGGAAAAAGAGTTCCTTATTTGGTATTGCCGAATTCAGGGCTGAAGATATTTAATCACTCAATGAACCGCTGTTTCTCCAGTAATACATACACCATAGTAAAAGTGTAATTTATATACTACATACATATATATATGTATGCTGTTATTTATGAGTCCTATAAACTATCTTTTATTTGTATTCTCCAGGACGTGGTTTGTTTTCTGTGATCTTGCCTTTGATGCCTGACTGTGTGTTGGTGTGAGAGAGGCATGGCACCAAGGGCTATGTTGACCAGCTCTTCTGGTATGCTATCACCTCTATCTAACGCAAGACACTGAAATGGCGTGCAGTGGTATCGTAGACCATTCGCCCGAAATGTTCAGTAGTGACCCATATTTTTATTGGTGAAAAGCTTAAAGCAAAGAACATTGTGTGTTTCTAGAGTAGTTTCACACAAATCCTGTAAGTAGTTTTACAGATACAACATGTTGAAAAATCTGTCTTTAGCCATTTCAGGGGTTCCGAAATGATTTTTCTAACTGATGTGATGTTTTGCAAGTAAAAACCAAAGTCTGTCATCGTTTAAATTACATTTGCTTTCCGTACATTAAAACAATCGACACGTGTGGAACAGTTTCGTTAAAACAATTGTATCAACACACCGCAACACATTTTAAGCGCTTGGTAGGGTGCTCTTAAGCCTTCCAGTTCTGTTGGTTTCGAGAAAGGCTTTTGTTTGTACTCCTCAGATTTTTCTTATTTTTGTGTAAATTTTCTTTGCAAAGTAATTTTATTTTTTGCCGGGCAATTACCTGGGGGTAGTTTAAGATACGTATCTGAATTCCTGCACTTCCAAAGTGCCAGTAATGTTAGACGTACCGGAGAAAGATGATTTTCTATTGCTGAGAGTTCTTCTGTTTATGTGAAACTGACATTTTCTGTTATTTTCTTAATCAACGCATGTTTCTATGATTCAGAAAACAGTGGCATTAAAGTGCTGGAAAATTTTTCCAAAATAAATGCTGCTTCTTCAGCACAGTTTGCACTTGTTTCAATTACAAGCTGATTTGATTTAGTTGGCTCTTTTGTCTCGTAGCTTCAGCAGACATGTTTACATGGCACACAAGATGAATATGTTTTCACACATGCCACGTAATCAAAGAGTCGAAACATTCACACATTACATTCAGTGCAGTTTACTTTGCACTGGCAACTGTCTTTAACAATCAGCCTGTCAAATGTTTAGCTCTCGAGTAAACCACAGATTTGTTTAGTCGTTTTCCTTTCTTGCCATGTAAACACACATACGTGTTTTCTCATTCAGGGTTCCCACAGAAATATTAAAATGAATTTCCCTGACTTTTCCCTGACTTTCACTGACCAATCATTAAAAATTTCCCTGACCATAATTAATATGATCATAATAACACGCTTATGCAATGAACTTTTCTTTGCAGCT
>PNEQ01004744.1:37222-47464 GCA_003012365.1 Medauroidea extradentata
CCCATCACTCTCCTTTTAAGCAAAAGATATTTTATATAACAATTTAAATCAGTAACATTGAAATAAATGCATATAAACTAAGTTGCGGATGCCATATTTGACTATCTGAAAACTTACACTAAATAATAATAATTATAGTAATAATAATAAAACAACAAAAATACAGATAAAAAGAGCAGAAAAACTAACATGCAAAAGAAGAAAAATGGCCTTCACAACAGAAAAAAATGCAGGTTGTGAAGAGAGCAGTTTAATATCATACTCAGAACATTTTCCCTGACTTTCTGCTCTCTTAGGGTAATTTTCCCTGACTCACAGGGTTTCAAAACATGTTTCCCTGACTTTCCCTGACCAAATTAATTTTCCCTGACTTTCACTGACTTTCCCTGACTTTCCAGGTCTGTGGGAACCCTGTCATTTCCATAGTTTCCAAAATAAAAAAATTTTTAAATATTTTAAATCAGCAGTTTAATACTCAATAACAATATCACCTATTGCCCGAAACTGATCTAGTATAGCAGACTTTGTCAGTGGAGGAAAGTCGCAAAGACTACAACTCAGTGTATGTAGCCTATAGGTCGACCTGGCTTTTGAGTACCAACACTGTCTAAGTGGTAATTTCTTACGTGCTTTTCAATGCAGGAAAGAAAAAAACCTTTTTCACGTGAACTTTATTTATGTGTGTCACCACCTAGCCTTCTTTCCAGTGTTAAGTGTTCTCTGCAAAAATGGCCAATTTTAACATGCATGAGCAAAGTACGTTTGTGTTTGTAACAACTTGTACAATACGTGTAAGCAAACATTTTAGCAGTAAATAATGGTGAAAATCTTTGCCAAACTAAAGGTTGTAGGTGGCAACAAAAAGGGACGGACAGGGGCATGTAGGAGGAGCATGGCGAGTGAGTGGAGACAAGGAGGAGGAACACGGCAGACACTAAACTAGCCTTGATAACCTTACAAGAACCTTCAATAGGAAAGCAATTGTCAACTAAGCAACTAGAACAGAAGGTAAAAGTCAAACAGCCATTGACAACATTTTTATTGATAGCCATTTAAGTTCAACAAGCCAATGTCTGCCTGTAACAAGTGGGTTGTCAAATCATCATGCACAAGTTTTAGCATATTATCATTATAAATGACCAATGGAAGACCTAACTTAAAAAGTACTAGACAGTTTTCATTTGAAAATTTTACCAAATATAAACAAAGTATTAACATTGAAGATTGATCAGCAGAGTATATTTTCCCTGATGAATTAAAAATTTAACTTATTCCTAAACTAAGTTCTTCATCATTACGAAAATTGTTTTCCTTTAAAGCAAATTCCGGTAAAAAAAAAAGGCAGTAAAATTTTTTGGGCAACTAAAAGAAGAAATATTTTGTGTAATCACATAAAATAGAAGTGTACAAAGCCACCACAATCAGTAACAATCCAGAAACAGTCGATAGATAGAAAATACATTGCAAAGTACTGACAAATGTTATAAAGGCAGCATAACATACGCACTTAAGGGGTAGGACGGCAACATCTGACAATTAGGCCTAAATCAAATCCACATGGAACGTAATAAAAACCAAAACTAGCAAGACATCAGAACCACTTTCACAAGTAAAGCTTCAAGTGTGAAATAACATAAGCTCTGATACACAGGTTGTGACAAATATGTTCAATTCATATTAGATACACTGATCAGTAATACATCTTGTAGTACTGGGAGTCACAAACTTACATCACAAAAATCATATTACCCTCATGTAGCATATCCATACTTTTAGACAAAAGAAATGGAGAAAATTATTAAAATAGCCTAAAATCAAATGGCTTAAGTTGCAAACCAATAAAATAATTTGCTTTTGAATAAGCCACATATATAATGCTGTTTTGAAAGATCATGTATTTCCTGATAGATATAATTGGGCATCGGTCAGTTCATTATTTAAAAAAGGAGACGAAACAAATGTGTCTAACTACAGACCAATATCATTGTATGTTTTGAAAAATCCTTGCATTGATTATACAGGGTGTAACAGAAGTGATGGTCAATAATTCACACATGGAAAGTACTGGCCAAAAGAACCTACAAATGTCCCATAAACATGGGTCCGGAAATCAACCGTTGTTGAGTTCTCGTAACAAGTCAAATTGGGAACCAACTCCAAACGTGTTTGGATTCCTAGGTAATTACGCTGGTATATCAAGGTATGGGTTCGCCAATCAGGTTGTTGACGCATGCGCAACTACTCCCCTCGCTCCCTACATCAGGGTGTCTACCAGAATGTAAAAGTAAAATTTAGTGACTTTTTGGTGACTTTTTCTTGAAAACTGTTCAAACAGAATTAATTAATAGTGCATTACGGCCGACAATTTTCATTATGTTTCTTCCAACATAGAGCGCGAAGCATGTCCAATTTTAAAATCTGTAATCAATATATATCTAAATTTAAGTTGTCTTTATGACGATGACTATGATAACTAATAAACAAACTAATTATTTATTTTACTTGCACAGTGCCCGAGAAATACTAGTAATGTAAACATGCACGTTTGACAAATGATTCGACAAGAATCAAACACACGAAAATAATTTTCGTGACTTATACCGAAATATATTTAAAATTAATGACTATTGTGGGACTTTCGTGACCTTTTTCACAATTCGTGACTTTTGTGACTTTAGTGACCTAGTAGACACCCTGTACATGCACTGTGCCGTACAGACAATCAGTTACGAAAGTAAAGGCACCATGGTCGGAGGTTACACTAATGAAGAGTTCGCTGACATGCAACTTCATGTATGGCAAAGCTAATGGGGCAGTGCACTTCAGGCTGCATGATTGTATGAAGAAGCTTTTCCTCGTCGCAGGCAGCCCGACAGAAGTACATTTACGAGGTTACATCAGTGTCTTCGAGAAAGTGGGAGTTTCGCACATCATGTACGAGAAGGTAGACCCAGATCCATAACACCTGGTGTTGAGGAAAGGGTGTTATACATTGTACACGAACGTCCGAGTACTTCAACAAGGAGGATTGCTATTCAGGAGCGTGTGCTGAGTCATATGAGTGTGTGGCGGATTTTACATTGGCAATTACTGTATCCGTATCATCTCCAGCGTGTGCAAGCTCTCAACAATGCAAACTTCCCTCCTAGAGAGAATTTCTGCCAATGGATGCAACAACAGTGTACTTTGAACCCCCTGTTTGTAAGCAGTATTCTGTTCACGGATGAAGCTGGGTTTACCCGTGACGGCATTTTCAACTTCCATAACTGTCACATTTGGGCCGATGTCAATCCTAACGCGACACACGTGTCACGACATCAGCAACGTTTTTTCGTTGAACGTCTTGGCCGGACTGCTTGGAGACTGCATAATTGGGACACACTTTCTACTACAAATACTAACCGGAGATCGGTACAGGCAGTTTCTGCGTACTGTACTTCCAGATCTGCTTCATGATGATGTTCCACTGAACCAACGCTTGAACATGTGTTTCATGCATGACGGTGCTCCAGCACATTTTCAATTATGTGTGCGCCGGCTTCTAACTCGACGGTATGGTCAACATTGGATAGGTAGAGGAGGACCTGTGCCATGGCCTCCAAGGTCACCGGATTTAAATCCCATGGATTTCTGTGTGTGGAGTCATGTCAAAAGCCTGGTCTATGCTACTGAGGTCAACTCCCTTGAAGAATTATGCTTGCGGATTGAAGCAGCCTTCCAGCATTTACAGAATACACCAGGACTGCCTGAGAGGATTCGCAACTCGTTTCAGATGCATGGGCAACATTTTGAACATCTTCTTTAAAGATTAGAAATTCCATGTGTTCCTACATACCGATCAACTGCAACAAACAATGTGTTCTATCTCGACAACGGTTGATTTCCGGACCCATGTTTGTTGGACATTTGTAGCTTCTTTTGGCCAGAACTTTCCATGTGTGAATTATTGACCATCACTTTTGTTACACCCTGTATACACACGACTATTTAATCACTTTGAGCTTTATAACAAATTTTTTAACTTACAGTATGGCGTCTGAAGAAATTCATCAACTAATGTTGCAATATACCAGCTAACGATAAGTGCCTTAAATGCACTTGGTGAAAATCTGCCAGCAGTCAAATTTTTTGTGACATAGGTACCCAAAGCTTTTGGCGGCTTCAATTATGAGCTACTCTTAAAAAATTCAATTTTATGACATAAGTGGTTAATTAAACAAACTCGTGCACTCACGTATTTCTGACATACAACAATTTTTTTTGTCTGAAAGAAGACACTAATGCTCTTTATTCAAAACCTGACAAAATAAAGCATGGTGTTTACATAAACGACCTTGCAGACTAGTTACCTGTATGAAGATGATACCAGCATTATAAATGCTGACAAATCAAAAATAGAACTCATCTTGTAGCCAACATTTTTATTTTGTATAATTAGATTCATGCTTAAAATCAACAAATTAAACCTCAATATACAGATATAACATACATTTTACAATTTGCTACAAAAAACACTAAAAAGCTGTAGTGTTGGGAAATAGTGTCGTAAGTAAGCAGGATTGTAACGAGTCAGTGTAGAGAGGACAAAGGCGAAAGTTTAGTGGAAGCTAGCTTGAGCAGTTCTGACAAAACATTGCATCAGGAGTGTGATTATTAGTAAAATAACACCACCCAGAGTTTGGACAGTAACCCAGGAGTTGTAGGGCAGTAAATTGCAGCCAGGTCCATAATAAACGAGCATCTGTGTCAACGAGTCGGTGGTAACTGTGCAGCATAAACAATGGCGGCACAATTTCTGATAGTACAGCCAGTCAATTTTGACTTTTGAACGTTTCTGTGTTGCATAGGAGCTGAATAAGACGCTAGCAGAGAGTTAAGTGAACATGCTACTATATTGTATCGGCTCAGAGGCAGAGGACTTGTTAGTATCCTTCGTGCTGACGAAAGAACAAGCAAGCAAATACTGGGCAGAAACAGAAATGTAGTTTTTTTTAAGTAAAAAAATTTTATGTATGAGCATGCTAAGTTTTTCAAACATCTCCAGCAGAAGGCGAGTCAGCTGATGTATTTATAAATGAGACTTACAGACTGGCAGAAATGTGTGAATTACAGGACCTCACGGACGACCTTATTATTACTGTTTTAGTCATTGGCATCACGGACGATAGATTATCAGAGGCATTACAGATAAACCATAACCTCACCACCACGGAAACAGTAAAAAAATTCGCCAAGCGGAGACAGTATGCAGCCAGCAACAGTCGTACGAGAAAACGTCATTAGTGTGGATGCGGACAGAAGCAACAACAGGCCACATAACCATAAAAGTAAGTCAGCTTCAGCAAGAAGCATGTTCTAGTCCCAGAGGTGAAGATAGACGGAGTACTTCAAGGCAGAGTGGTAGTGGCAGCAGTAATCATAATAGACAAGAAAGGGCACGCAGCAGATCCTCAAAGTGTGGAAATGCACCAATACATCAGTGGTCAAGTTGTCCTGCAAGAAACGTTACATGTTTCCAATGTTGAAATTTTGGTCATTATGGGCGTTGCTGTAAGAGTAAAAATATTACGGTGCAGGAAGTAGCTAACGAGCAAGGGGATGATCAACATTATTACATGGGTGAAGTAGCAATGGAAGTATGCTCAGAGCTGTTGCACATATAGCTGCTACTGCAAAATGTAAAAATTAAATTTTAAATAGATACAAGGGCAGATGTGACTGTTATAAGCAAAGAGCATAGCGACAGTTTAGGGTTGCCCCTGAACAAGACATGGGAAGAAACTTTCTGGGGCAGGCCAAAACCCCATTCAGGTAGAAGTGACAACTATGATGTTTGTCACTGAAGCGCGTCAGCCAGGAAATTTATATTGTAAAGAGACAAGCGGCAGTGTTGGGTCGACCAGCAAAATGGGCTCTTCAGATTGTTACAGTTAAAGAAGCAGAAGTTCAGGAAGCAGCAGGAAGTAGTGATGCAGCAAGCTAGTATGTAAGCAAATTTCCAACTGTGTATCAGGGCCTTGGTTGATTGAAACAAGAATAACACATTAAACTAAAGGAAAATGCTACTCCATTCGCAGTGATGGCTCCTACACGTGTAGCATTGCTCCTCAAGGAACGTGTACGGGAGGAGATAGCCAGGATGCTGAAGGACGTAATTACGCTGATTGATACAGCCCCCAACTGAGTGGTGTGCGCCTATTGTGGTGGTGCCTAAAAAGAATGGATCACTCGGTTACTTAAGTTATATGTGTGTGAAGGCCCCTAAATTCCCTGGTAATTGGGCTGGACATGCCGGTGCTTGAGGCTGTGGGCCTCCGCCTCCGCTCGCCCGCCGCAGTGTTGGTGACTGGTGACGTCAGCGTCTCCCCTTCCCTTCTCCTCCCTTCGGTTCCCCTCCTTTCCACACCTGCACACGCACCGCCCCTCCTGCCCCGCGATCTGAGTGGGCGTGGACTGGCCTGGTGTGCGCCAGGCTAGTGAGCGATGACGCCTCGACCGCGAGATACCCTCTCCTGAGCTTAGGTAAGCAACTGCAACTTCCTATGGTCTTTATGCCTCCGGGTAGGTCCCTTCCTTCGCCGAACGTCTTTTATATTTATCTTTTGAAGTGCCCTCTGTAAAATTGTACATTCGTTATTAATACAGTGTCGTATGACATTCTGACTCCAGTTATTCTGTTGTTTAGGTTAGATATCCCTCCCTACCCTCGTCACGACATGACTCCCCGGGAGTATTTATAGTTGTCGGGTTGGTTTCCGGAACGTTATATGTGGATTACACAGAGTTGAACAAGTACATTAACAGACAATGGTTGCAGCTGTCATCTGTAGAAGAGAGTCTAGCACAGTAACAGAATGCAAAATGGTTCATGGTACTGGATGCTTCGAGAGGGTTTTGGCAAGTTCCCCTGACCCAAGAAATTGCACCACTTACCACCTTTATTACACCAATTGGACAGTACCAATTTAAAAGGCTATCACTTAGAATACATTTTGGGCCAGAACATTATTAACGTAAGATACAGCAGATTGTCGGAGGAATACCAGGAGTGGTTAACCAAGCAGATGATATTCTAGTATGTGGCAGCTCAGTGGAGGAACATGATAGTAGATTGGATATGGTGCTTGAGAAGTTAAAGTTGAGCGGAGTGACCCTTAACAAAGAAAAGTGCATGTTCCGAAAAAAACTGTGCAATTCCTGGGACAGATTGTGAGTGAGGGAACCGTAAAACCAGACACAGAGAAAACTAGGACAATAACAGATACGCCAGAACCAACAAACACCACTGAACTGAGAAGATTCCTTGCTATGGTGAATTATCTGATGAAGTTGATCCTGCAACTGACTGAGAAGATGCCGCCTCTGCAAGTGCTGCTACACGAGGATACTGAGTGGATGTGGGGCCACCTCAATAGAAGGCCGTGAAACACCTGTAGGAAGAAAATGCCCAACAACCTATGTTAGCACTGTATTCTCAGAACACAGATACACGAATATCAGCAGATGTGTCATCACATGGGGTGGGAGGGGTGTCCAAGCAGTGTCTTAATAGAATATAGAAACCTGCTGCATATGCTTCCACAAGCCTAAGTGACGTGGAGAAGCATCATGTACAGATAAAAAAGGGCCCTTACTATCACATGGACATGTGAAAGGTTTCGAGATTACATCTTGGGGTATAAGTTTCTTGACTGACCATAAGCCTCTGGTTATGCTACTATCAAAACAAGCCAGTATCCGAACTCACTGCAAGGGTGCAGCGTCTGCAGTGTGATTCATGAGTTTTGATAATACAATATCTTACACAAGTGGACAACAGTTCTTCGTTCCAGATGTGTTGTCACGTGCTCCAGTGAAGAAGTCTACAGGCAATGACAACTAATGGAGGAAGAGCTTTTCATAGAATGTGTGTTACAAAAAACATCCTTTTCCTATGCCCAATTGACAGACCCACGGTTAGTGCAGGATGAAGATGCATGTCAGGCATCGAAGAAAGGCATCCTGGAAGGATTCTGCAATAAGCGTTCTGAATCCTGGCCCCATAGAGAAGAGCTGACTTGTCAGAAGGGGCTCATTATGTATGGGGAACAAATTTGCATACCTAAAGCCTGGTGGATAGATGTATTAAACAACATACATCAAGAGAACATGGGCATCATAAAATGTCATCGTTGTGCAAAAGAATCAGTATGATGGCCTAATATTTCAGATTATATCAAGAGAACGGTGAGTACTTGCACTCAGTGTTTGCAACAATGACAGCAGCATGCAGAACCATTGATGCCAACGTCACTGCCGGAGAGGCCCTGGTCTTAGGTGCGAGAAGGCACAATGGAAGTTCGAGGGACTCATCTGGCGATAAGACTACTATTCCAGCTACATTGAAGTTGTACGTCTGGATCGCATGACATCAGAAGCAGTTATTGGGCGGCTACAAAATATGTTTGCTAGAGATGCCATTCCGGAAACATTACGCAGTGACGGAGGATCACAATACATGTCTTCAGAGTTTCAGCAGTTTGCCAAAGACTATAGTTTTGTCCATTGCACCGCACGTACAGCCCAAAGTATGCAAAGTCAAATGGGAAGTAGAACGGGCAGTAGCTGTGACGAAGAAAATTCAGTCCAAGTCGAGTGATCCAAATCTGAGATTGCTTGCCTAGCGAACCACATCATTAGTCTGGATTCTCCCGCCAGCAGAATTATTGTTTAGTAGGAAGATACGAACCACGCTGCCTGCACCTCCTACTACCATGCAACCACAGTGGAGACCGAAGATGTCGCAGACAATTCAGGACCGGAACCATCGCCTTAAGGAGTGTAGCAAAAATAATTTTGACAGAATCCATGGGACCGAGGAATTGAAACCTAGGACACAAGGTGCAAAAGTCTAGATACAGGATCTTAAAAGACAGTGATGTCCAGGGGGTAAACGAATATCTCATGTCTTATGGCGTAGTTTTTACCAAATCACGCACCATCTGGCATAACAGAAAACAACTGGTGGAAGTGGCAGAAGATAGACACATGAGGGAACAGCAAAATGTCTGGTTGCAGAAGACCCAAAGGAAGAACTTCAGCTGGCAGAGCACACATAATGTGCAGCAGAGTCCCCAGCAGGGCAACCCTTCCTGGGTTTTCCCTTGGATGAACAGAGAGGAGAGGAAGGCTACAAGACACAAAGTGGGCAGACAGTTCTACTACCACAACAATTGGATCTTTGAGAAAAAAAAAGGGGGGGGGGGAGAAAACTTCATGGACATGTGCTTGTGTTTTAGTGTAAAAAGAAGGGCAGGTCGTGTTGGGAAATAGTGTTGTGTGTAAGTGGGGTTGTAGTGAGTCAGTGTAGATAGGACAATGACGAAACTGTAGTGGAAGCTAACTCGAGTAGTTGTACAAGTTAACAAAACAACAGCTAACCATGAACATTTACCACAGTGATGTAGAAATCAATGAATCTTACAACACAAAATTACTATGTCTATATGTTGACAGTCAAATTGTAAGAGCCACATTCAGCATTTTATCTCAACATTCAGTTCTGCCTGTCTTGCATTAAGTAATTTAGGTGACAATTTAAATTCAGAAACAGCATTAATGGTTTACCAAACATATGTACATTCCATCATGACAATCTACACAATGTTGTTGCGAGGAAATTCTACCCATAGGAAAAAAATGTTTTCAGCACGCAGAAAAGTGCAGTAAGAATACTACTTAGTAAAATCAATTGGAATGTTGTAGACCTCTCTTTAAAACCTTGTAAATAATGTCTCCATATTGTAGATATATTATTTGCTCGTTAATTAAACTCATTTTGAAGACCCAAAACTCATTTCTCAAAATGAACATTTTCATCAGAATAAAAAAGAAGTAAAAACCTAGTGCATGTCTCTTGTTAGCTTGACCTTACAACAGAAAAATACACTGCTGCCATAAACACATTTCAGTCCACACTTTATGTTCAATAATAAATAATGTTTAACCTTGCAATTGGGTTACCGCCCGGTGGCAAGTGAACTCTGCTCTATCCCTACACTACAAACCCTCCAGACCTCTTCTTAACCTCCCAGCCCCCTTCACGGTCACCAACTCCTCCCACAGGCCATTCCACTCCCGTACCGTTCTCACAAGCATTGTTTGTTTACCCCTCTCAGTCCTTCTCCAAACCCTCTGAATCTTCTCACTATTGGTTCCTCTCCCCTTAAATGTTCCCTTACTCAACTTGCAGGCCAACCTTCC
>PNEQ01004746.1:5174-18144 GCA_003012365.1 Medauroidea extradentata
CTACTTCTGTCGCTAGTGAATCGTTATTTTCCTCCGCAGGAAACAATGTCACCATCAGGCGAACTCTTCTCACCACCGAGCACGTTGAACAACTTTGTTTCTTGCACGATAATTTCAAACATTAAATTTACTAGTAGCAATCTAAAAGTTCAGTGATTTTACTTTTTCTAATAAGTGTTGTTTAGTGTCAGACAGTGGTAAAAAAAAAAAAAAAAAAACAGTTTGTCATAATGAATGTGAGAGCAAACAATACCGTATACAATTTGCAAGTCATTTGAATGTTTTTGTAAAAAAAATTTTTTTAGCGTCAGAACAGTGAAAGAAAACAAAGGAATAAACAGTTGGTCATCAAAATGAGTGTGTGTGTATGCACAGTGAATAATTTGCAAGGTAAGAACATATTTTAGTTTAAATATTAGAACCTACATAGGGCCTACATTATTGTACAGGAGTAATATTTTTTGGCTGCAATTGGTTATGTTAAATTAATTTTGTTGAGAGATGTAGTACTTAAATGTTGTTGTTTAATCACTTGGTTTCATATTTTTATTGCTACGAATTATACGTTAAAAAAAAGAGGAACAAATTTTAATCTATAGCTTAGCCCTATATTTTGTTTTATGTCCAATAATATTAGACACTTAAAATAAAATATTCGTTATCGTTTCGTATTCGCTAATATTTTACATTATCGTTTCGTTAACAAAAATGCATATTCGCACAACCCTAAAACTGTTACAATGCATATGAATGTTACGATGCACGACCTGCAAACATAGCATATCTGGTTATATGCTTTATCGCATACACTGTCAACCAGTTACAATTTGGCTGGTTTAAAGTTGAGTTGGTACACAGAAATAACCAATCTCACATCAAATAATTATATAAGAGAAATAATTAGAGTTAAACGTGCTCGCAAGTTAAAGATACGCAGAGGAGATGTGTTCAACTCTGCAACCACACACATACAAACCTGCTTGTCCTCGACTGCATTCTCAGCAGGCTGATCCTTCTGCTCTCCGTCCTGCTGGGGTTCCACTTCCATCTTGGCAGGTTCGTCATTCTGTTCCTGGTCTGCGGTATTTTGCTGAGCAGGTTCCTCTGGAGCAGGCGCTGGGACTGCCTCCTTGTCATTGGTCTCTGCCTCTCCCTGCTCCTCACCTTCCTCTTTGTTCTTCACTTCCTCTTCCTCCTCTTCCTTCCGGGGTCGCCCCCGCCTCGACCCTCCTGCACCCACCACACCAGCTATCACTATCGTGCTCAATGCCATCGTCGCACACACTAACGACACCAGCAACTACAGCACAGATGACAAGGCTGCCCAATCTCGAAAAATTAGTCTAAAAAGTCATTTCTGAAAAAATTGCCCGAGTATTAGAATTTTGAACGCCAACAATACAAATGACAGCAGGCAGCGTAATCATGACCGGTCAAAGGAACAAAGTGGAGCATCAAAGATGACACATCAGGTGTCTGTCAGCATTCCCAAACAAAAAAATTAATGCAAAATTTAGGTACAATATAAAGTTGTGACAATAGATACCAACCGCTGCAACTTCTGCCTATTTATTCTAAATCCAGTGCAACAAGCAAAGGTTGGCAACGACTCTGTACCTGTTCTTTTATGCTGTGACAAGTTTTTTTTAAGCTCTTATATTTTAAAGACAACTGTTCACACATGGCTGTAATTAACTAATGAAAATTCACTGTTTTTTCCCACCTTCAGGCAAGGTCACAGTGAAGGTTGGGACAGCTACTCGAGTGGCGAGTCATGCCCGTCACCCACTCGGCCTGAGGAACGGGGCTGCTGTAATCAACGTATGAACTTTATAAAGGAGTAATTTCTTGTCACGTAACAGTTTAGGGACCAAACATAAGAAGCCTTATAAACACGAAAATGTCATACAAGGGTTCATTATAAATGTTCTACTGTATGTGATGTAATGAAAATTTCTCCAGTTAAAAGAAACAGGATGCTGCAAAACCTCCTGGGCTTTACAAGTTGCTTTAACGAGTATTTTTATTGGTTCGCTGTCCCTAAAACATAGCTGTATGCCAAATGTTAGGTTATGTGTATTATTCTGTATGTTCAATGACCAAGTCCCATGTATCAAGACAACTTAATCACACACATACTTTGAGTACTGTATTGCTCCGAAAATAAGTCACCCTCAGTTATAAACCGCACTATTAAAATTTACTATACAACATTTAAAAACTCCAACTTAAGCATTGGCCAAAAAATACAAAAACTAGATTACGGTAGATATGTTTCACTTTCACCCACAGTTTTAAATTTGCAGTTCAAAGCGATAATTTTTTACATTATTGAATGAACTTAAGAAGGCTGTTATAGACAACCCCATTTTGTAACAGCTTAAACAAAAAAAAAGTTACCTTAACTACTGTGAGGCGGTCCACCCACCACTTAGGACTAAGTTTTTTTTTGTTTTTGTTTTTTATTTTTGTACAGCAGGTCTTTCATTTCAAGTATTGTTGCAAAGGTCATAAGTGTTGCATTTGGTTTGTACACTATCAGTTTATATTCATTCTATTTTGTTTAGGTTGAGTTTTTTAAGGTTTGAAACTTTATATTTTGGAGAATTTTGGTTCTTTCTCAACAATGTGTTTGGTCTTCAGGCTGGGTGTATTGTTGAGTTGTTCAGCACAGGTGTGCTTTCCCAGTTCCTGGAATACCAGAACTTTGCATTTTACCGTTTTTTTCTGTTTATTTTACCGTTAATTTAGCACTTGGGCACGGCCGTTGGCGTGTGTGAGAGAGACAGTGGCAGGTTGCGCGGGCCGGTGTTGGCCAATAAGAGAACTGAATTTAAACTTATTTAAGATTTGTTTTGTTTTAGGGCAATATTAAGTTTTTTGTAAAGCTCCATTTTAATTTCAAGTGTAATTCATTGGCGTAATCATGTTTTGGTTGTTTATTTAACGTAATTTTTATTATTACTGTTTTTTTCTCTCGTTTAGTGCGCTGGGTGGCCGCTAGAGGCGCTGCAGGGAGAGAGAGCATCGCGCGTCGGCCATACTTACTTGTTGTTGGGCCTTGGAGCAGGATGGGTGTGTATGTGTGCGCGGTAGTATGGTTGCGGAGAGGTGGTCGTATAGGCGCCATGCATGTTGGTGCAATGAGTGGTGAAACTTTTTCTTTAATTGGCTCTCTCTTCTTTTAAGTTTGCTTTCTCTCCCGGGAGCGTCGACTTTGGTGATGGAACTTGTTGTCAAAATATGTAATTGTGTTGATGGTTACTTTTACGAATTATACTACAGTCAAGCGAAGATGGTGTAAAGAGTTTTTTTGGAGGTTTAGTTTCCTGTGTTTCATCCGATCACTACTGGCCAGTAACAAAAAGGAAATTATGATTGCTACGTGTACTCAGTAAACTACGTCAAGTTTGAGGAGGGAGTTCGGAAGCCGCCTGGTTACACTACATGCCGCATAGGCTCATCCTACAAAATTACAACATTCCTGCAGGAATTTCTGTACAATGAATGTCATATTGGTGCACAATAATCTGTATAATTTCTCGATGTTTGTGTTTCCCATAAAAAAAAAGGTTCGGTCACCGCACGGAAAAATGTTCGTGAAGCGGCGGACCAATTGATTGTAGTGACCAGGGCCTTGTGGAAGTGACCATCGAATGTTTCCCAGACACACTTCTTAAATGCTATAGAGTATTTGCTTTGCGATTATCAGTATCTTGTTTTTAGGCAACATTCGTAATTAGGCTATACTGATGATGTATTCCTAAGTCTATGACTTGTGTTTGATTTCTTTGGTTAAAGTTATTTACTGCTCAAACACATTTTTGTTACCTTTGCTTAAAGTTTGAAAGGTGCCGAAATGGAATAAAGTTAACCATTTTAATTTTCTGTTTTTGTTCAATTTATTTGTGAATTTTTTAAACAATGCAGTAAAATTATTCTATACACTTAATACTGTAAATAAAATATGACGCCAACATGACTCTGCCAACATTAAACATTGAACGAGGCAGTAACATTCAAAATGAATGATCAAGTTAAAAAACCTCAGCGAAATGGATGTCACAAAATGTCTTGGGTCTTACAAATATCCTTAATAAATACTTTTTTTCTCGTTCTTAATGCATTTTATTTAATTGTACATAATTTTTGAGGTTGTGCATACAATGATTTGTGTCCACTAAGTATGGATGCAGCATTTTCTCGATGATTTCCAATTATGTAGCGAGATTTACTTGTGTGGGGGTTCAAATTATTTACACTTTGAAATTTTGGTAGAAAAATAACTTTTGTAAATACAGTAGAAACTCTATGGATCGTTTTTCAAGGGACCAGAAAAAAAAAAAATGATGCATGCGGACCAACTATGCATGTGGACTTGCCTCTATTTTTTACCTAACCTCGAAATCTGAAGTTGTACTTTGTGCTGAGCTGGCTGACAAGACAAACCACAAGAAAACTCTCTACAAGTTATTATTTGTTACGCTAACGTAAATTACGGAGGAAAATAAAAAAACGTGAACAAGAAATTAGGAACATTACTATCATTATTTTTAAAACCTTTTTAATTGAAATATTACGTATTTACGAGTGCAATCGTTAAATTACATTACCGTTACATAACCATCACAACATGCTGCACTAAAATGGAAATTATTTTAAAACCTGTATGTTTATAATAAAACATTCTCAAAAATGTTTAGAAAATTTTAGGTTAAAGTTACAGTTGATTGCGTTAAAAACAAAGGCAAGCAAAAGCACGTAATGTTTCCAACGTAAAAACAGCGATCGATAGAGTCCATGACAATTGATAGTGCTAGTGGCGGAAATTCTCTTCTTGCCGCCATCTTGAATTTATTGTGCTGTGAGCGCAAGCGTTACACGCGATCACGGTCATTTCCTATGGCTTTGCACGCGATCAGCAACGTCGCTGCGATGTTTCTTCTGTGTTATATTTCCAAACAAGTTTAGATGTTCTTTCTTCCTTCGTTATCTGTGACTCTGACATCACGTGTTTATGTTTTCGGATGCCGAAAACCGTAAACAACGGGAAAAAATATAATTTTGATGATGTGATACGCGGATGCGGGAAAATTTAACAGTGTATTAATTTGAAAACAAACGTGACATGAAGAAAAAAGTGCAAATCGCGGGAAAACGTAAATATCGGCTGGACATGTTTACTTTGTGGGCAGCCACGATTGTCTTTCACCGTTTGCTAGAACTGTTCGTTTTAAATTTACAATGTATGTTGAAATTGATTTAAAAAACGATCGATACACTTAAATTTTGCCAGTCTGACAAGATATTTTGAGCTATGGATGTGGGAAAAACGATACTTACGAAAACGATTGACGTGGACTTCTTAAACATTGTTTTAATAGGAAAATTTTTGGGACCAACAAAAATAAACTATAGATACGGAAAAACGATGGAAACGAAAATGATGCAACGAGTTTCTACTGTATGCGAAAATAAGCCGCACACAAGTTTTAAGACTCCAAAATTGTAAAAAATATGTGGCTTATTTTCAGAGCAATACACCACGTACTACACAAAACTGTCACATGTTTAAAAAGAGCCAAACAGCAGAAGAAATTTCCACGGAGTAGCATATGGTTGAAGAATGTATTGAACTGCAATAATATTGTATTCTTTGACACTTATACAGGGCAATGCCAAATAAATATGAACTGGCTTAGCCATACAGATAGTAACATGACAACAGATATGCGAGTTGTAATTATAAAGGAACGTAGCATTCATTCACTGTGTAGGTATATTTAAATAATTTTGCTACTATATTTCATTGCTACATGTACTCAAGAAATTTTTTATTGGCTGAAGACATCCACTATTGTATACGTACTGTACTTTCATTTGAAACATTTACGCTGGTACAAATTTTATGTAGAAGTTATAAGTGTTGGGGTCACTATTGTGTATAGCTGAATGGGATGTATTCACGCAGTGCCAGTGCAATGTGCCACATGATACTTGCAGATTTCAGAATTGGACAGTGTAAGACCTCTGATGTATACATGAATGAAACAATGAACAAATGTTCAGGATCAAAACGAAAGGCCAAACACAGAATGGATCAGCAAGAACAGATGACACAGACTGATCTTACATTACAGTAATTATTGATAGCTGAGTAAAATATTTCAGGTTCCAGGTTCAATCCCGGACTTTTTACATGTGGGAAACATGGAGGACGTTGCGTTGGCTGCCGGGACCCATCTCACATCACCTCATCCATTCTTCACGCTGGCAGGCAACAGACTTGGCTTGCTAGTCGAGCAGCTGGTTCAACCTTCACTCCGGTCCTCTTACATACACTGTGACCCAATCGGAAGACAGGATCGCACGATATATTCAATTGTATTATTTACACTATGTAAATTAACGTATTTGAGATTACTGTAATGACTGCAGCCACTTTCAAACAAGAAGATGCAGAGGCTCACCTCTGGTGCCGCTGGCAGGGGTTCTCTTCTCCCGCTTGGCAGGTGGAGGAGGTGTGGGTGGAACACCGCGTGTCGACGAGCGTGTACGGCGTCTGTTCTCTATCTCTGCTCCCCCGCCCTCTTCCTTGTGGCCCATCCCCTACAACACCCACACAACAACACTCACATTACTCGCTCTACCACACTACTTACCATCCATGTACACAACTAATCATACTGCACACTGCTGCAAGGAGTACCTCCTACTGGCCCACAAGACTCACTACACCTAGTTATGTACGAACTACTACCACCACGACTTTCTCAACGTGTGAATATAAACACTTTTTCCACTGCTTAAACAAAACTCCAAGTCTGGAGCATAAAACATTGATTTTGCAACACTACGCACATCAATTTAACAATATCACAACCTCAATTTAAAGCCCTTAATTTTTAAAACAGTGGGCGAGATTATCTGCGGTATTATCGCAGATAGCAATTGGCTGAGACACGAAGAGCGCTACTACTATCCAGACATCAAGCACCACCAGCAGTACTCACTTTCAAGAGGGCTTCTCCTTCTTGGGCAGTGCGCGCAATAGTGGAGACACGCTTGCCAGAGCTCCTGCGACCACCTTTGCTCTGTGTGGAATCATCGTCCGTGTCCTGCAGAACCACAACTAGTATTACATCACCCTGCACTACACTGCACCTGCTCAGACCAATCTGTTGACTGCATCATGGCTTCATCATTCATTAAAACTAATACTCGTGCCAAACTCTTGATGTTTGGCTGAAGCCTGGCTATCTCATTGAACTTGGTACAGACTCGCTGCGTCATAGTTCAATGTCGCAGTCGGGGCTGATAACATTCACACCGCCATGTCACGGCGACGTAGCACACGCGGTAACTGTATTATACAAAGTCAGGCACCAAGTTATGACTAAAAGAAAAAAAACCCTACTGTAAGGTGTTAGATAATACATCATGTTATCTGTAAGGTTAAAGTCGTACTTATGCAGAGATTAGTTGCGACCTTGGGATATGATTACACAACTACGTAACAGCATCTATCGAGCACAAGATATGTAAAAACATATACAGTACCTCCAACTTACAATAGACATTCCTAACCATACATTCTACCTAGAGACATTCTTAGCATCAACAAGGAATATATACGTTTGTTGTTGGAAACATGTAGTACTTGTGTGTCTCACGACAATAGCACTACTGACTTACGGCATATTACTATACATCTCACAAGCTCTTTCAATTTTATTGGTTACAAAGTATTCTTAAGGATTTCGTTGACACTAACACTCAAAAAGACAGCAAGGATTTCTCACAAATTATTTACACTCGTTAGCAGAGTAGAATGTTGGAGACTAGAAATCTTGGCAGAAAGCAATACAGAGGTGCCAACCTTTTACCAAAGCTTTCAGTAGTAATTTTGCAAAAAATCCTTATTTTTCAGTATTTTTCCGTAGCGAACGTATTAACTTAAGCCCATGCTACATTGACCATAAAAGTCGTATAGAAATAACCGTAACCGCACCGTAAGAAATTCACAGGTTTCCATCCCTCTTACGACTGCTAAGCAGCGGTACGGTGTGTTAAAGCATGTGCCACCAAAAATGTGTGTACAAAATTCAAATTTTACGGTTATTTCTTACAGCGATTCTAGCACGGCCTTTAAATAATGTAGGCCTATGCACAATCACATTACCTGTTCGTCGGTAACGTCGGCATTTGTTGTTGGATCTACAGCATCACTTAATTATAACATATTTTTTCCTCGAAATTTCTTACTTCGAAAATGCTTAAAGTGTTTTTAACGTAACTATGTATTGACGGTGGCGTCTTTGCCATCATGTTTACACTGAAATCACAATTCATAAAACATGTGTTGTTGAGATACTCTTGAAGCACTTAAACCTGTCCACAACTGTGAATATTCTGAACAATATTTATCAACACTCTTAGGTTTCAAGCTTATACTCGAATTTAAACAGTCAAATCAACATTTCGTTAAACTACGACAGCATGGATAAGTTTACAACATGGCCCATCAGCGGAAGAAGCAACCACGCACGACTCGATTCGACCACACATTCGACTGCATGAGTCAACATCAACAACTAATCGGAAGACTGCGGCAATAAGAACAATCGATTGTATAAGATACATACGACATACGAGAACATTCCGACGCGTGCCGCACAAAGTGTAAACACACTAATTTGTAAATACGCTACCATCACCAAAATATGGTTTCGGCAAACTAAAAACGCGAGAAACAAAACAATGATTGTGTGCCGGAGCGTGGGGAAAGAAATAGTGCGTCATACGCTCCACACAGCTACAAACCGAAATACATGCAAATACAATGGAACATGCCTTTTCATTTACAGTTGGGCGGAAGCTAATAAATCCGTAGTTTATCAACAGAATCCGTACTTCCGTAGTAAACCATCGTAATTCGTATAAACTACGGATAATCCGTAGTAGTTGGCACCTCTGAATACATACCTCATACTTGCCGCAGTAAATACTTCAACTGAAATTGCAAATAATGGAAAAGTGTTCTAGTTCCTTTACCTACATTCAAACTTCTGCAACTTGTCGAGCACTTGTTCGTACCTATTAGTATTTACCATGCAGGACAGAGACTATCACAAGACGTAAGATACACATATTTGCACAGTGTCTCCTTGTGCTCAAGGTCAACAACTGCTTCCGCCATTCTTTCAGCAGGGACGTACCACACACACACACGAGACTAACCAAGGAGTTACAACAACCTGCCCCACTCATCATGAGACCAACATTCAACCAGGCACATCAAATAATTCCATCCATCCATACAGCCTGCAAAAGCCCGTCCTTCGAAGAGCAAATGGATGAAAATATAGCCTTCTAAACATAATCTTTTGTTGTCTGTAAGTTCCATAGAAAAGTATATTATTGTGGTTAATACTATATACGGTTTGCTCTGGGTTACTGTTTTTATTCAGCACATGTCAGCAATTAAATTGAATAATTTCAGTAAGTGTACAATGCTTTGCAAATAATACACAATTTTAATGGAGACATATGTTTTATTTACAAGTCAATTGTGTCAGAAGTGTTTAACTACCTGACACTTCTTTGCAGTTACATGAAAACTAATGGATAGTTCCACCCAGCAAAAAGGCTGAAACATGATGGAATCTGCAATATTTTTTATTTTCATTCAGACATGAATCAGAGCCTGTGATCAAGCATTCACAGGTAGAACAAAGATGTCAATATTGACCATCACTCGCAGGTGACTGTTCTGGTAATTTAGAAGTGAGTCATCTACACGTCAATCACACATGTGCGAGGAAATACTACAGGAATATGGTAGGTGTTTAAGACAACGCCATGACAGTTCCTGAACGAGTTGATAGCTCCATCATGGCTTCTAGTTACAATATTGTACACCACATATAACCAGTAAGTTACTATTTTCTTAATTCCCATCTTGTTAAAGACTTGCATATCTGAGGCACAGTCTCCCCTGCTCCATTAAAATATTAACAGTAATGCTTAACAGAGCGGAGATTCACCACATTCCTGTAGTTTAACTACTTGGTAAACTAAACTACGACATTTAAGTACAATTAATTTACTTTTTAGTCTGTAACATAATTCAATAATTTTTAAAACCTATGTGCTACACTATTATTTTACCTTTCTGTCTGCCGACATGCTTCTCAATGAACTATTCAAAATTCCACTTGAAAATATTGTTTTAGGCCCTATGATTTGTTTGGTAAAACATAAGAGAATGCAATATGAAATTGAATAAAACCACGGACGATAATATGCAACTTGTAAACAAAATATTTCTCCTTGGTGCAAACATTTTACTGCAGTGAAGTAAAATTTTCCACAATCATCCGCCAGTCGTCTACACGTCGACCATCCGGCTACAAAGCTACCGATTTACAACAATCCATCATCCGCCTGTCATTATGGACACTATTAGTGTGACGTCACAGGACGTGGCTGGTTCTGAACAGATATATTCTCGGTACAGTTTAAAAAATGATCTAATTTATTATCACTATAAAAATTGGGCAGATTCTATTGTTTATTGAAATAAGTAAAATCATAGTTATGAACATAGCCTAACAGATAAAATTGCAGCATACTCGGAGTTATTTATGTATTAGTAGCGACGAGGTTACTTAACCTAAAGGTAAACTTGCGAGTTTGTTCTCTTTCGAATAGTACAATTCATTTTCAATTCAAAGATGGGTAATTACAAAAATAATGAATTAAGTAAACTGGTAACTAATACCTACATTTATATTTCAATGCTAAATTTTCAAAACAAACATTTGTTTGGAGCCAGTGCTCTCGTGTGACGTCACAACTAATGGTGTCCATTAGTTTCATTTGCAATGCCACAAATATACAAACAGAAAATTTCTGTAGAACCTAAAAAATTCCCCTCAACCGTTTAGTTATTTTTGCATATTTATTTGTCTACGGCTGCCAATAAGAGCAACCACTGTTTTCCACCAAAACTAAATTATGCAAACATAACACTTACTAATAAAATTATGCATGTTTCAATTTCAGTAATCAATACTCAGAAAAAATAAGTTCTGTTAGTATTTTAATGGATGTTTCTGTATATATGCTAGTGTTTATGTGCATATTGTAATTCTTTTGACTTGTTCCACGTCGTTGAGTCCTGTACTCTACTGGGGATATATGGAAGGCAATAAGGAAACAAGGTTCCGTATGCCATAATTATCTCCAGCGTAGTTTAAAATCATGAATTTTGGTACTATGCAAGAAAAATAGAAAATAACACAACACTATCATCCTTTTTAGTTTTTATTTAATTGGAACAGTTGAAATTATCGCAGCCATCTTTAGAAGGATGTGTTTTCACCGTCGTCCATCAAAAGTTACAGCTTGCCCAACTTTCAATGGCTGGACTGAATTATTGGAAGCCTCTGATTGGCTGAAGGTCACGTGACTGATGGATGATTGTAACTCCAGCCTTCACTGTTGAACCACAATAACCTAGTTCGAATAACCATTTATTTATTTTCAGTGACCAAGTCAAATTATGCCACAAAGTAGCAAAGCTCATAGTCATTAACAAGTATTCTATGTCTTGAGGTTTGTCTCTCAGTGCGAAACTGCGCTCTCTACCCGTTGAATGATGTCCAAACAGCAAGTTGTGACCAGGTGCCATTTCTTCTGATAAAAACAGTACTTGTCTCTAAAACCTGCTACAGGACTTTGTTCTTAACCAGTGTTTCCAGACACATGTTTGTAATGTGAAGAAGAAAGCCAACCTGGTACTGAGAGTGGTTGGGCAGCACTAGGCAGCTCAGTACGATGCTACGTGTAAAACAACGAAGCATAGTTTCAACCTGCCACTTTACATTCAGCATCCTACTGGTTTCTTGTTACGCACGTGGACAGCACAAATTTGCGTGCTGTACTTCATATTGTGACATGAACCTCTCTATACTCACTACGAGTTGGACAAGCAGTGTTAACAACCCTTCAACACACACAGATGGAATAGTTATGTCTAATAGCGTATTCCAATGACTGCACTCGACTGAACTCTGTGCGCACTAGGACAGTGCCGCGTGTTCCAGACCCCACCCTCACTCGCTGAGTGCAATCATTTTTCGTGTCCCACTCGCCAGGTGCGCAACGCGGGCAAGTTTTATTGCACTGGCTCTAGAGACAGTGCGGTTGTCCGAGTGCAAGTATGGCGACCACCTGTGACATGTAAATAATATGTAAATCATTATTATGGTGTTATTTCTGCAGTGAATTTACACTCTGGCATTTAAATAATATAATACGAACAATAAATAGTTAAAATACAGTTTTTATCTTAATAATGTTGGTTATTACATTGTCAATGTTACTAACGACGAGTGGTTCGTGAGTACCAAACTACGTTCAGTTCTTGGCCAAAAAAGGACTAGTGAAACAATAACTTCGCAAACGTTGCTGACTTTTATTTTCACTTTGTAACAAAGTCTGGGTACGAAAAATTTTAAGTTGAAAATGATTTGTTGTTACAAATGTTTTGCACTGAAAGTGTGACGTGTTCCAGTTGTTATGGCATAAACAATACGAACTTTTTGCAGGCAATCATGTGACAGCCGCAATTTTTCAGTGTAAGGTGCGCACTCAGTGTAGTCCATTGGAATACGCCATAATACCAACACAAACAAGAAAACTGAACAAGCACGGCACTTTCTTACGAGTCTCTGTGGGGATCCAACTAGGGTAAATATCAAGAGCAGCTACTCATCGCGTAGGGACTAAACTATTGGTTTTACAGGTAAAGTTTCTTAATAAAAAATGTTTCTACAGTGATGAAAATGAGTCGTACGTAAAGAAAATTGTAGTTTACTTACTTTGAAATTTTCCGTTTTTCGTCCAAATTCTAAGTCCGACTCCCGTGTTTTACGTCTTCGCCATGATGCGTGTTTACATGGAA
>PNEQ01004747.1:0-30111 GCA_003012365.1 Medauroidea extradentata
ACAATCCGGCAGACTGTGCGTCTCGTGGCATTCTCCCTCCAGATCTTCTGTCTCATCCACTCTGGTGGCACGGTCCCAGTTGGCTAAGTAAACCCCAGGAACAATGGCCAAAGTCCACGGTAGCTGATAGTAGTGACAATCTCCCAGAGCAAAAGTCTTCTCAACTGGCTCTGGTTAACACTCGTGAAGTTCCTGTTGATCTACCTGTCTTTCAACGAGTTGCTACCTGGTCTAAGTTGGTTCGGGTCATCGCCTACGTAAGGCGTTTCGTCCAGCGGACTCGGAAAAAACCATGTAACACGGGTTCCTTAAGTTTCAAGGAATTGGAGGAAGCTGTTCTTATCATTTGCAAGTTAATTCAACATACTCACTTGCATGAAGAACTGGAACGTCTCAAGGGAGGAAAACTTTGCTCTACCCGAATTCAATGCTTGGCTCCTTTTCTGGACTCCCATGGAGTGCTCAGGGTGGGCGGTCGATTATCAAACACCACCCTGAAATTTGCAGTCAAACACCCCATTCTGCTTCCCAAAGATTATGTAGCAGTCCATGTCTTGATAGATTATTATCACCTTAAATACTTACATGCCGCAACACAATTACTGCAGTCTCTGTTGGCCCAGAAGTTCTGGATCTTGTCAGCCCGATCCGTCGTAAGGTCCAGAGTTTTCAAATGTATAAGGTGTTTCCGATGTCGACCTGTGAACACCCCTCCCCTCATGGGTGAATTGCCTGCTGGGAGAGTTACGTCTGCTGGAGCCTTTGATAGAACTGGGGTTGGTTTTGCTGGGCCCCTCACCATCAGACTCGACAAGTTACGTCATTGCACGACTCAAAAGGCCTATCTGTCAATCTTCATTTGCTTCGTCACCAAAGCCATTCACATCGAAGTTGTAACCGATCTCACTGCTGACAGTTTTGTTGCTGCGTTAACACGATTTGTGTCAAGAAGAGGACTGTGTACTAACCTACACTCTGATTGTGGGACAAACTTTGTAAGTGCTGCCCGACAGCTTCGGAAGTCTTTTGCTGAACTTTTCAAATCTCCTCTTCTCGAAAACTTCTCTATAGCTCATTCTATTAATTTTCATTTTCTTCCCCCTGCAAGTCCTCATCAAGGTGGTCTGTGGGAGGCCGCAGTGAAGTCAGCAAAATATCACCTTCGACGTGTCATTGGAGAACAGATTCTTACCTTGGAGGAGCTAATCACATTATGCACAAAGGTGGAGGCTGTCCTAAATTCTAGGCCGTTAACACCTATGTCATCGGATCCAACAGACTTGACTGCTCTCACACCTGGGCACTTTCTTATTGGCCGCCCCCTTGTAGCTGTTCCAGAGTCAGGTGATGATGACAGTGAGTCCCCTATCTGTCTCTCTAGAAGATGGAAGCTCGTGAGTGCACTCTCAAACCAACTGTGGAGACGTTGGTATACGGAGTATCTACACCACCTACAACCTCGTGGAAAGTGGCACACCAACCAAGCAGACCTCTCCGTCGATGAATTGGTGCTCGTTGGGGAGGAGCGGGTGCCACCATTGGGCTGGTGCTTGGCGAGAGTGGTGAAGGTTTACCCTGGAGAAGATGGAGTGATCAGAGTGGCTCAAGTACGCACGTCAAGAGGATTACTGTGCCGACCGGTCCATAAATTGTACCGTCTGCCCTCCCAGTAGTGTATCCAGTACAGAGTGTAAATAGTGACTGTTTCAAGATACTCTTTCACCTTGTTTTTTTTTCTCTCTCTTTTTTTGTGTAATTTCCTGAGACCAAATTCAAATTGAGCTGGTCTCGGTGGGCGGTATGTTTGGTAACCTTACTCATAGTTACCAAGCATGGTGGAACTATATTGTGCGTCTGTATCCTTCCGCCGGAAGGAGTTCCTCCTGCCCCTCTGCTACTGAGAAGCAGTTCTACTCAAGATGTTCGGAATTCTCGTTACACTGTGTTAATTTTTAAAAATGGTGGTCATATGTCCATTTTTAGCATATCACATCTGAGGAAATATTTTTCTGAATTTCTTCAAACTCTGTGCACATAACAAGAAGTTAACAGCATAACTAATAAACCTACTTTCCTCAACATGTGTGCAAATTAACCCTAAAAGTTAAAGTTGATTACTTATATCTAGCAAAGTAATATTAAATAATATATTAATTTATTCTCACGCTATCTTCTAATGTGGTAGACTTACAACACTAAAATTCAGTTAAATCAAAATTAGCTTTATGGAGGCCCATAATACACATCTAGAGAATGACGAAAATGTACCAATAATGGATTGATGAATGACTTTCTGACATGGTTCATCTCCTCAAGAGATTTTTAAAAAATTTTAATGCTGAACAAAAGCCACAAAACTGGAAAAAGTGAAGTGTGATAGCTACTCATGCATCAAGTTGACCTCAGATGTTTACAACATGACTGGAGGTTGCACAAGATAAACACATTCATTACAGATATACAGTTTAGCTAGGTAGTTACAGACACTATTACCATTGTCTGTCGTGTGTATTGCGATGTACATAATGAGTGGGAACGTTTGCCAAGAATACATAGAGGTGTGAAAGGAAGGGAGAGCATTTGTGTGAAAGACATAAAGAAAGAGAAAGGCATAAAGAAGGGCTAGTGCTTTGCAACAGTGGGAGGAGACAAGTGTAAATGCTGACTGCCAGCGACGACGTGTATGTGATAAACAGAACAGCTGCATCCAGCTACCTACTTTGTTATACAACCAAGACATATCGTGATATTGTTGACTAATCTCGATTATTCATACATTTCACTTTGATTTTCTATTATGTGTAAAACAAATAATTAATCTTTTAATGGCTAATGGCAAGTATTAATGACATTAAATTTTACACAAAATTCTAAATTCACGTACATAGTTAGAATTCTCAAGGTTTTCCTGTAGTCTTATGTGTGTCAGAGGTCTAAAATACTCGACAAGCCCATTGTCTGCCTCATCAACGCCAAGGTTATACACTTCCTACAACAACTCACCTACTCCTGGAGACTTTCAGAGGTAAGGTGCCCTTCTGTGGCATACAAGTAAATGTTACTGCACATTCCTATATATTAACATTGTCAGTATTCTGCTTCCATTTTTTAAACAATAGCGAAAGTGGCTTTCATATATATTGTACATGCATATACAGTACAACCATTTTATAATGTTTTCACTTATAACATTTCTTTTGTTGTAGTTCAGCTTTCATTTGGTTCCTGAAACTGTTTAATAACAGGAAATTACCCTCTAAAAAGCAAAAATTTTTAAGTCCCTTCAGAAATGTTAACTATAGGGGTCTACCACAGACCATTCATAAATTTCTGTCTAAAAGAAGACTCCATTCACACATACAAGACTAAACGTTTTTTTTCTGATTCTGTACAACTCTCAGCAGTCTGGGCAGAAGTTACCTCACTTACTTTTATATTTTTTTGTGTGCCATCTCAGTAGACTTAACAGCAGATTGTCTCACTATTATAACATGTAAAGAAAGACGACACAAAAGAATGTCTGCTATTAAAATGATGGTAATCCATTTTTACTGTAAATCCATGGCTTATCAGTGACTTGAAGCATCATCTGTAAAATTGGAAGGAAAAAAAACTCTACGAAAATTTGTTTATTATTATACTAGCATGCACACCATAAACTGAAAAGGGGCCAAACATGGTTAATTTTAATGGAAATTAAGACATTATAAATAAACTAATTTTTGCTCTCTTGACCACTTACTGGAAGAATGATGAGAAAGGATTAATGATTAGTTGTGTTAGAAGTTAGAATGTACCTGAGCTGTTATTGTGGTTTTCATCTTCAAAGAAGCCACAATTATCAATGCCACCTAGTAAATAAACAGAACAAACCAAGGTCAGCATGCAGAAAGCCAAGTGTTAGTCTGCAGTCTTAAACATGTACAACACAACACAAAAAAAACAACATACAGTACAGTACTCCCAACACGTGTCATACATGCAACATACACACAGTCTTTGTGAGCAACAAGCGCAACATACAAAACAATAGCTTCTCAGCAGCCATCCTTCTTTAGGTTTCATGTTTGATTCCTGGTAGCAGCAAGTCCGCAACATTTACAAAACATTATTCACACATACCGGTCGTACACTAATGGTTTCTCGTGGTGTTTCCATTTTAATCAATTTCAAATTGTTTGCTACTCTGCTGTAGTGCTGTGAATTAGGCCAAGTTTCGTACTGTGGTGTTGTGTTGTCAGTAACAGGTTATGGCAGCACACTGCGGGAATTTCATTTTATGTTGATGAAATTTTTGACACACTTAGTAATGTCAAAAAAAAAAAAATCATTGTAATCAGTACCGTCTGGTTAAGTCAGGCCTCTGAAATGTTTTAAGAAAGAAAGTTTGGTTGTTTTAGACAGCCGCCAAATTTGTTTGTACATGTTGAACTTTAGTGTTTTTAAATTTAACTAACATTTTATGTGGGAGAGTGAGAGAGAGAGCTTTTTAGTATTCACAGTCAAGGGGTTCTACCATCCTGAACCACTAAACGCAGCAGTAAGGTATCTCATGTTACCATCCTCAGCCGGGTATTAGCTGGGATACCTTAACCTAGCTGAGGACTGACTATGAAAAGTTATTTACAGAGATACAGGTACATGTACCAGCAAACACTGACTTTATAGATGAAGTCTTGCTACTGACTCCTAATTGTGTGTTCATCATTTTGAAATACAGCGTGATATACATAAATAATAATTATATCATATTTAGGGTACTTCTCAACCAATTTTAGCAAAATGTTATATTAAGAGAGTGTACTGACCGGAGCGCAGCCTGCTGACGTAATGTCCGTTCTGGGTGGGACGTAGAGACGTGGCAGAAGTCTTGCCATGGATGTCCTCCAGCACCTCAAGACAGTACTTGAAGGTGGGTCGGCTCTCTGGGTTGAAGCTCCAGCAGTGTAGCATTAGCTGGTGCCTGCACACACAAACACACACTCTTCACGTGGCGTCTGCAGGACTGAAGAGACATGTGTGTGATCATATCTACACTGTGGAGTAGTTGACTGCAACTTTATGCTTGCCTGTACTCATGTGTAGTTAACACTGTCTGATTTTAATTTACCACTTGTCATACAGTGGGCTGATGAAATATAACTTTTTATGGGTGCAACGCAAAATTTGCACCTGGTTGCGCTGCATTGGAATTATATACTCACGTAATGCCATAGAAGAACCGTTTCTAACTTCTCTGCACTTACGTTGCGCTGCATTGGTGCAAATAGCTGGTGGCGATATTTAATCGAGGCCCAGATAAAGTACAAATGTTAATACTTTAAACTACCATAATGTCATATCTCACAACAGACAGAGATGCACAAGTATTTACAGAATCGTACTTGCAGGTAGGGAACATAAAAAACAGATGCATGACACATATTTTGCATGGTCACAATGTTTCTCTGGCCAAGCCAACTTCCTCGCGCGGCAAATGATTACAAACTGCAGTATTTCAGGTGACCCCAATGTTTCTCAGACTGTAGGTTACTCCACAAACATTTCCAAATTTTTACAGCCTTTTAGCATCTGAGATCATCAAAATTACGACTGTAAATGATAATTGTACAGGAAACATGGTGCCAACCGAAGCCACACATATTATAGCAGTGAGCATACATAGCAGTGAGTGTAACTCACACGTCCTCCGGGCAATTGGTAGGACGGTTGAGGCGGCCTCCATTGCGTACGTAGTGAAGGACCTCGAGGTTGGTGCGGGCGGGGTATGGCTGCTGTCCCAGGGTCATGATCTCCCACACAAGCACGCCGAAGGCCCACACGTCTGACTGGCACGTGAACACCCCATCCACCAGAGACTCAGGAGACATCCAACTGTACAGAAACACCTACACTCACTTCTGTTGCTGTTATGTTACATTAATGTTAACATACCAATTCTATGCACTCCTCATGTCAGTCACAAGCAACATACGGGTTGGTGTTATCTGTTGCCTGTGCAGACAAGCTGCAGGCTGCCCCAAAAACTTCGCCCAGTGAAAAATATGTGATGAACAAGCAATGAAATATGGTACTCCTCAATAATGTTAATTCTTGGAAAGCTTTTAACAAAGATTTTAAACAAATTCTTATTTTTCCTATTCTAGCACTTGTTTTGATTTCCAGAAATTAACTCGAAAGACAAACCAACCCGCCCAGTATGCAGGTACAGGCGTCTTACCGCACAGGAAGCAGTCCTTCCCCTTCCTTCCTGTAGTAGTCGTTCTTGTAGATGTCTCGGGCCAGGCCAAAGTCCCCGATCTTAACTATGCGAGAACTGGGGTCTGGAGACGACACAAGACAGTTGCGACATGCGAGATCGCGGTGGACAAAGTGAAGCTCCTCGAGGTAGCAGCAGCCGCGAGCCACGTCCACACACATGGCCACAAGGTCGAGCAACGTGAGGGCGTTGCCAGGGTACTGCAGACACACGTGCACACACTACTGTAATGTATTAGTACTAATGATAAGAGAAAGACCCAAACACTCCTAGACTGTTTCTTGCTGTTTACCCTCAAGTCAGTACCAACACCACATTAACAACAAAACTTGCTATTTACAACAACTTATTTTGTATTAATTTCAGATCCACAGATCATCTAGCTAAGAAGGACTAAAGGACTTTGGCGTGCACTGTGTGGTTCACATTTTCTTTGGCGACATGCCATAATAGCCATCTGCATGTCTATCTCAAGTTTTGTAAAGACGCAGATAACAGTAGATATCACGGCCTAGAGAATTCTTGTGTCTACTCACTGCTCCCCGACCGTACTTTGACCCTGATGCGACATGTTTTTCGTAGCTCCGAGACAGAGATTTGCCATAGGCTGGCAGAGTTTTTGCCAAGATACATCTTGTGTGTGATTGAGTGAGTCATGGTGACGGTTACGGGTTGCGAGCGGCATTCAAGAATGTTCGACGGTATTGTGAGCAGGCGAAGAGTAGTGTCTATGAGGGCATTCCGGAACATCAAGAGGACCATCAGGGTGCTCCGATGCTCCAACATAGAACGTTGGGTCCACCATTTGTGAGTGTGTAGAGGGATAGTTAAGAACAGAAGGCTTGTACAGAAGACTATACTCTATCCATTCTAAGGCTGCAGCTAATTCATCCAAGTGAATGTCAATAACTTTTTTGCACGGCATAAAATTCATTTGAAATATTGAAAAATGCAAGGTAACTATGCTACGTCACAATCACAACGTAAGGAATCAAGATATATTTAAATTGCTTTGATTTATTTCATTAGAATTGTTTATTTCTGCAGCAACCTTAGAATGGACAGAGTATAAGACTTTATTGTTTTGAATTTATCATTGTTAGAGATATAGTAACTTAATTATTTGTTTTATTTGCCAGTAACTTGTGATGTACTCGTGACTATACAGTATCATTGATCGTTAGCAACATTCTGGCATTTTGGCGTAGATAGTTGTAAATAAACTAGGTTTGCTTTACTCATTTTCTTTTATTTAATTAAAGACCTCTGTCCATCAGCATACCTTGGCCAACTTGTATTGTTCCCGCTGGCATCATCTGAACGTCTTCTAATGCAGTCCTAGGTCTTGAAAGTTTCATACTTACTGGATTTGACGGTATTTGTATTTAGAGACAGTAAGTTCTAACATGATCAGAGCATTATCTTTTCTAACATTATACTTATTGTTGAAATATAACATTACCATTTTGAGCAGTGTTTACAAGAGAGAAGTACAGTATTGTACTGAGTGTTGAACAATGCTGCAAACTCAATAATCCAGTGTGGATGCATTTCATACAAGATGGGATCATTACGTATAGAATTTTGCTAGTTTTCATGCGGCGTAGATTTAATGGTTTCTGTCCAAAAAACTACAAAGCAAGTTTGGAAAACCCAGCACTGCCTGAACTGGTTAAAAAATTTAAAATTACTTTAGTCAGTTTTGATTGCAGAAAGACTGTTCTCTGTGCAAACCTATAATGGAGAGGTTGTAGAACATGACAGTTGATTAAGCAGAATGTTCTGAACACTTTTAGGCCAAGTTAAAATGAAACGAGACCACCAACAAAAGATAAATACATTATCAGGGGGTTTCCAGTAATTAGAGGCAATATTCAATGTAGCATGAGCAGGGTAGTGATATGCGCAGAAACTGATATAATTGCTTGAGTAGAGAAATATATTCTTGGTGTGGATACTATGTACGCTAGTGTGAGGTACTTTACTCAGATGCTGTTTAGGACAGCGGATCAAATGAAATGACACTGTGGCCTTGTCATTGATGACGTTATAGGTCAGTTAACTATAAGTGTTACATTTAAAATAGCAGGTCTTGGGTTCTCAGTGAACTGCGGATGCGTATACAGACTCCAAAAGTACATTTAAGTTTCAGTTGAGTCTGTGCAACAGCTCCACTTATTTAGAGAATACAACAGTAAGGATTGCAAACAAATATACTTTAAGATTAAACCAAATTATGTTCAACTTTGCAATCAGAAGGAAAAAAACATCTAAAAACTTAACTGACATGACAGGTTCCTATTCATTCCAAAATATACTTCAAGTAAATTGTGTTCCCATAATACTAAACTGTGATCTTAATGTGTTATGCAGGAACTATGAAATCTCTTTTTTATTTGTATAAATTACGAAAGTATGAGTTTACTAGATTTTGTTTTAATGTACATCACTAGTCACTAGTATTTTTTTTTAATTCAATGCCCTCAAATCGATAGTTAAAGAGAATTTGATTACCGGTAAGTTACCCAATTCCACTAGTACTACTGATGGATGTAATTTTATGTTGTTGATATTTTTTTTAAAGTTAGGCAGAGTATTGTGAGAACAATTAACTTACTGTACAGATGATGTGTGGTTATGACACACCAGTCTTTTGCTCACACTCTATTGCAGTTAAGGAATTAAGGAAAGGGTGCCAGTTCAACTGGGAACAGCATGGAGTGAACAGTGGATGGGTTGGTGATGGTGATGGGGGAGGGGAGTGCACGGCAAGTAGAGAACAAACTGACCAGCAGGGGACGACTGGAGCGTAGGAAGCTGAGAAGGTCGCCTCCCTCCATCAGCTCCATGATGATGAAGTTGGGGTCATTGTCGAGGCACACACCCAGTAGCTGTAGGATGTGCTCATGTTGGAAGTGGCTCATCAACTGTGCCTCTTTCAGGAACTCTCCTTTCTCCTGCTCCGTTGCTCCCTTGCGAAGCGTCTGAAACATTGTTTATATTCTCAGTCTCTGGCATACTCGCATCACGTGTCTGTTTTCCATGCTGAAGAAACAAACTCTGAGTTTACAATTATGTTTTTGTGGCATGCAGTTATGTGTAGTCCGTTCGAAGCTACTGTAGTGCAAACTTAATTCTTAAAATCAGAGATGCTCATAAACTGAGTCATGTTACGAGAGATATGTAGAGATTTCAATGTTTCAGAACACTTGGTTATAATGACCTCAGTGAAAATGAACACAACATGTTTGTAATATCACAGCTATCCAGGAATGTAATTTTGGATATCAATTTCATGAAGCAGCAAAATATGGTAGATGACTTTATACAGGCTAATATTCATACATGTAAATGGAATTGTTATAATGCATGTGATAGAAAGTTGGTAGGAGACAGGCCAGTAGAATCCTTAAGAATCCATTTAGTAAATGAAATGGCGAAGGGTAAAGCCATGCAGTTCTTAGGGCAATTGGTGGGGATTGTGTTGTGATAAATACCTAAGAAAAGGAACAAGATAAAGTGGTGAATGAAGGTAAGGTATTTAAAAGGGAAGCATTATGGGAACTGCTAGATGAATATTGAATATCAGGATCAGAAATTTACTACCTACAAACTGAGTTTAAGTAAATAGTAGCAAGACAAGAGGACGAGGAGGAATGGAAGTTAGTTATCTCAATATTGTACGATAAGGGTAAGGACCTTAAGGTGCAAAAAAATTTAGTTTGCAACTATCTGAGTAAGAATGTGTTACACAGGGAAGAGAATTTAAACAAGGGGTTTGATGAGGAGGAAGGGTGCAAGGAGAGGAGAAGGGTTTCAAGATTGTGTAACATAAGTACAGTATATGTTGCTATAATAATTTCACAAATTTATACATCAACAGGGCATTTTGGTGCAAAAATGTTTCTGGTTTTCGCAAAACAGTTACTACAGGTCAGGCATAGAAAGAGTTGTAAGACAACGAGATCTTGGTTTCTGAGCTGCAGCTGCGTACATTCCGACTGTCTTTGTATACTGTGGGCCGTGTTAGGGTGTTCCCTATGGCTAGGGTTATTTGCCAATATCTGGCTGCCTTCACTCTATAATGATAGGCTGTAATTTCAACCAATCACTGGCTAGTTCCCTCCTGGTTGGCTGGGGTACTTGACCATTCTGGGACAAACTTGCCTATCTCCTTTGATTATGCTGAGTTTTGTTGTTTTCAGAAAGAGGTGACCAGATACTGCTAAGTTTGAAACCATCTTCCTTGTTATTGTTAAACGGATATTTAGAAATTTTGATCGCTTCTAGAACATATATTTTTTGTAACAGGGGACATTGGCTTTTGGAGAATTAGAATAATCACACGACCTACAAAATACTGACACCTATTGCCATGACTAAACGTAATAACAATATTTGTAAGGATGTGGTACAATTAGCAGCTACAGTATTTTAAAATAGATATTTTAACTCAGAATTTAAAAGGCAAAACGGAGATATTTTTTACAGAATAATTGATTTTGATTATTTTAATAATATATTCCTGTTGCTGCTTTAAAAGTTGTTAACCAAGGTTAAAGTTATTTGGTGATCTACTATTATTAGTTTGTGCACTGTGGTCTTATATGTGTTATTGTCCTACATTGTCACGTCCTGGAGCATTAGTGCTCATTTGTCTAGCCAAGCAGTTAAAAACAATACAAGAATAAACACCATTACCAATATAACACCTAAATACCCTACACTAAACAGGAATATTCATTTGTTACAGGGAATGATGCAGCCAGTGAGTTGTGATAGCTTGTCTTAGCTACAAGTACCAGTTGTCTCTGGTTAGACTAAGTGCAAATGAAATCTGCATTTTAGTGCCTAACTATTTTGAAACTGACCAGTGTTACGGATTTTTCATGTTAATTAAGTTTGTAGCCTATACACCATCATTATTTAATTTGTGGAAAAAAAAAAAAAAGTACTATAAATGCTAATGAATTGAAACATGTAAAGGCAAAAATTATTTACTGTAATTTAGAGTTTTTTATGACCAGCTGAACTGTCAAATTTGACGTAAAACATACCTTGATGGCGACCCTGGTATCAACGCTGCTGTTTGGCTGCAGATTCTTGGCCACCCCTTCAAACACCTCTCCGAAGGCTCCACTGCCCAGGAACTTGGTAAGAGTGATCTGGTCTCGTCGGATGTGCGGGAGGGAAGCTAAGTCCTCAATGGTTGGCACCTCACCCGTTGTGTAGAGAGCATTGGTGTTGTGGACAAAGTTGCCTCGACGAGGGAGCTCACGAAGGGTTGCCAGTTCAACGTCCGGACCACGGGTGGTCCCATTCTGTAGGGTCAGTACCTGCAGGGTCTTCTCTTGCTTCTCTCGCCGCCGAAACACTGTACCAACACAGGCACGTGTAACCCACGGGCACTCCTCTGCGAGATGGCATAATGCCGCTTACCCAGTGAACAGGGAAGAGACAATGCCACTCATAATTTCGACAAGGATGTTAGAAAACCACTCGTTCAGTGTGTAGCATTGCTGAATAGGCATAGGGATATAGATTTTTTTCCTGAAAATGTTTGTTTATTAAATTGCTGTGAAAAATAATGAGATTGAGAAAAGTAATGTTTCATGGCACAATTTAAAGCAGTTGTTAAAAACATTTCTATTGATCGTTAATGAAAAATAATGTTCTGCAGCCAAGCAAAATTTTAAATTTTATATTTAAATTGATTGTAAATTTATGATTTACGACAGTTTGGCAGAGTTGGAAAAGCCATAGGGGTTGTTATGTTTATTTTTCCGCATGTATCATGTAAGGACGTGTTTTAGAATGAGAACACTTGTTAACTGGCACGGTCAGTGAGCACATACGTACATTAGCACATGTAAGTAGGACCTGTACACTTTTATTAGGTAACAAGCAAGGGTCAGGCCTTTGATTGGCTAAGGGAGAATTGTAAATTAGACTCCGTTGTGTGACCTGTTTCCCCCACATTTCGTTGCGAGAATATTGTGACACCATAGTACGTGGACATTTCGCAGGGCTATGGCCCAATTTTTAACTAAAATATGTGTTGACTGACAAATTTTATGTATCTTGTGCAGCACCCATTATCTTAATTTCTTTGTTTACCTATGGACATTAACATTCTCTACTAAATCAGTTTCTTCCCATGTACAAGGGTGCGAGGGAGTAAGGTTGTTGAGGCAAACTCCTTCCTAAGTTTTCTGGTGTGTGCTCTCACGACAATGTACATTTCATTGAACTTATGGACAGAGAAGGATGAGAAAATGGCAATTACCATGTGGACAGAGTCAACACAACGCCACCTGTTCAGTGGACATGGTGGACACAATGCCATTCATCCAGTGAACAGGTATGATGAAAAACCACTTGCCTGGTGGACAATACACAATGACTAAAATGATGCAATGTCATTCACAAAGTGTTAATAGGATGACACAAACACAATTCACCCAGAGATCAAGACTCTGTACTTTGGGCCGAGTGACACTGTATCATATTTAGTATGATACAATGTCACTTGCCCAAAGGACAGATATGACAAAATGCCATTTGTCAAGTGGATAAGGATAAAACAATGCCAGCCACCTAGTAGAAAAACACAACACACAATGCCAGTGGTCCAGTGTGCAAGGATAACATTAATTCCATTCACCCCATATACAAGGATGTCATAATGCTACTTGCCCAGAAGAAAAGGATGACACATTGCCACTTGTAGAGTGGACGAGGATGATACAAAGCCACTCACCCAGTTGTAAAAGACTACACAATGCCACTTTTCCATTTGAAAAGGACAACACAATGCCACTTGCTCTGTGAACAAGACACAATAATATTTGCCCAGTGGGCTAAGAAAACACAATGCCACTCACCTAAAAGATAATGATGGCACAATGCTACATTCCTTTTGGACAAAAAGGACAGAATGACAGTTGCTCTGTGTATAAGGACAACACAACACTTTCCTAACGGGAAAATAAGATACAATGTCACTCATGATGTGGACAGGATAACACAATGCCACTTACCCTGTGGTCAAGAATGATACAACGCCACTCTTCCCATACACAAGATCAACATAATGCCTTCGCCCAGTAAAAAGGACAATGCAATGCCACTCGCCCCATGGATAAGTACGATATAAAAACACTCACGCAATGGACTAGGACAACACAGTGCCACTCACCCAGTGGAAAGTGACAACACAATGTCACTTGCCTGTGAACAAGGACCACACAATGCCATTCATCCTGTAGACAAGCATGAAACAATTCCACTTGCTCTGTGAACAAGGACAACACACTAATACTCTCCTAGTTGTCTAGTGGACAAACACATCACCACTTGCCCAGTGGACATAATGCCACCTGCCCTGTGCAGGACAATGCAATGCCACTCACTCAGTTGATAGGATGAGACATTGACACTTCTCCTGTGAATAAGAATGACACATTTGCTCTGTGGAAAAACCACACAATGCCATTGACCCAGTGAACAGGATGACACAATGTCACTCGCTCAGGCAACAAGGAAGGAAAAATGGATAGTAAGGAACAACAACTATTTAGCTTCAAATCCTGTGGCATCATATCTAAGGAGTGTGAACATTGGATACATGAGCTGGTAGTGGCAAACGAGATTATTATTTTTAACTGTTCATATTTTTTTCCTTGATAGTATGTCAAAATGCCAACAACAATAGAGACATACCTATCTTTGAAAGAACTGTACAATGGGAGTGCGACTGGATTAAGTAGCTTGGACATACTCAATTGCGATACAGATGACTGTCAAGGAAAACTAAAGATAATAGAAAAACATAAATAAGCAGAGTATGCTTTAATTTGACTGTAAGACCCTTTGGAATGACACCCGTACTACGGTATTTGCAGAGAAAAGTCAAATTGTTGGAACATCGTCATAAATAAACCATTTTCTTTTCCAGTTTCCTCAGAAATATGCATACTGGGTCCATACCGGTCATTGATATGATCTTTGAAAGAACTGTGCAATAGAAGTGCATGATTGGATTTAGTTTCATCTATATCGCAATGGAGCATGTCCAAGAAACTAAATCCAGTCACAGACATACCTTCTATACAATGAGAACTATGCCCACGGCATAATTAGAATTTTGTGATTCTTGTCTGAGATCAAGCTAAGGCTGTCTTGGTCACATTGTGGTACAGACGTCACTTTCAGGAAATAGTGAAGCACTGAAGAGGTGGAGAATTGTCTGTGATGTAGCTCTGTCAAATTATTCTTACCAAAAGAACATTCCCTTCCCCCCTCCTAAAAAAAGTGTTAAATATTGATGTGAGATATTGCTAACTTTTATTACTTAGCAAGTGCTTTGGATCATATGAATAACAATAATATGTAGCTACTTACTAAGTACATATTATGTACATCAGAAGAAGGCTGCAATGTGTGCGACAATTTACAAATGCACACAAGTAAATTTTCTTTGGGGGAAAACTGTTGTTATTACAAAAGTGAACCTGGAATACAATTACAAGATTTTGTAAGTGGTTTTCGTGTAATTTCATGGATTTACAAAAAAAAACTCTCATAGAAAAACACTTCCCTGTTGTGAAAACTAATATGCACTTTAGCTACTTTGGCTCGATAAATAACTAGCTTTCTGAGGCTATACTGATGAGTTTTCAAAGTACTGTTATCGTAGAGCATAAATAACTGTGCATGCAGTAGTAAAGCATAAACAAAAGTCAGATATGCAAGGAAGATTCTTGACTTAAAATCTGGACAGTGACTGGTAAGAGTAAATAAATCTACGTCCCTATCAGCAAGTATGAAGTGACAATTGTACAAGCCATGTTTGTGGGTCGAGAGGGAGCCACAGGGCCATTAACAAGAAGAGACACAGTATAGTACAGTGTATGTCTTTTAGAAACAGCATAGGTTAGTGTGCACAAGTGGAAAATAGGTTCATAAGTTGAAGGCAAGCAGAAGAGAAAGAAAATAAAAGCACCCATATTTGTGTATTTAATTGCTTTATTTCCAAATATTTTATACAGTTCTGTCACTTTTGGTAGAGTACTAAATTTACAATAAATTGCAATTTAGTTTATACATTGCAAAGTTATACATCTGCATCTTTAAAAAAGTCATCAAGGTATTTAGTTACGTTAAGTGCAGCTTAGTACTGTGATATTGACAAAAAGCTTTACTTAACACATTTTCGTGGCAAATGTAATCCAAAACTGATTGTTTCTCGTACAACAAATTAGGGTGGATTTATAATCTTTCTTAATATCGCATTAGCCCATGCTGTCTGCAGGATAATTTAAAGAGTTATTAGTACAAAGAAAACTTTTGTATAATTTAACAGTTTTCAATGTTATATTAATTACAGTATTCTCATATAAGAAATTTTTGTTTTGTAATTTACTATGTGCAACAAGGCAGTAGATTAGAACATAAAAAGTTAATCTGTGCAAGCAGTTTTACATAAAGAGTTGCTTGTGATACGAAAATACATGCAAGATCTTAAACAGAGTAAAATGGAATCCTTGAAAGTATTCACATTAACCACAGTTTAAATTGACAACAGAAGTTTAAGAAGAAATTCCATCCTTTACAACAAAGCATAAAATTAAATTTAAGATGTTGAATACTGTAGTGCAAGTGCAAACATTTTAACTGGCAACAGGCAGCATATATTTGTCCACAATATTAGTCAAACTGCTGTAATGGCAATACATATAGTAGCTGAGGGTAAGTGGAATGCATAGTGATTTCTTCAAAGACTACTGTAACTTATAACGTACAGTAGAGCGCCGATTTAACGAACTCGGGAATAACGAAAACAGAGATTTAAGATAAGGATTTTTAGGAACCTTAAAAAAATAACAAAATAATGCATTAATTAATTATATGACTTTGATAGAATGGAATATTAATTTTAATTTATGTCCTGTAAAAATACTAACACCGACTGCAGTATATACTTATTTCTCCGTAAAAAAGCTTAAACAATCCGCCGAGAAACAAAAAAAAAATTGTTAAAATTTGTTTAAAAATTGGCAGCGGAAGCGATTTTGAGATATGCCCGCGCGTGCGTGGTGCTGCGGCCGAGTGAGCGCCGCTGTGTCGCATAACAAGCGCGCGCCTAGATCCTCATCCTGGTGGCTGGCGAGTGAACGAGCATCTAGGTACCCAGTCTCCACAGCGCGGCGGTGGACAGCACAAGAGCCAATTCACAGATAGTGCTTCGCGTCTCCGTTAGAATGTGCTGCATTGCAGCGTGCTCTATTGATTAATTCTATTACCGATAGAATGCAGTGGTGTGAAGCGGGAATATTTATACTCGCGTCCCATGGTAAAACAAATGAGTTTATGAAAAAATATGTAATATTATTTATGTAGACTTGTTACTACAAATTTATTACCGTAAACATAAATTATTTTTCTCCAATGCTAAAAAAACGCTCAATTTCAAAGTATCGAGCGGACCAACGAGTTTGTTTCATGAGGGCGGCTGCATACAAGCTGCATACAATGGCCACCGCCGTGCATATTTATCTATTATTGTACCGTTGTCTCGCAAACTTTTAATTCAGTTTTCATTTTAAAAAATTTTTCCTTTACTATTTTTCATGGGAATTTCCTTAATTTTGCTGGTGGAGCAGGCGGGAGAGAGACAGAAAGATTGATGGCACGGGCGGTGTTAGTCATTACTTCTCACTTGTTTATGGTGCGCAAGGGCGGCCTAACTTACCATGCGCACGTTCACAGAGTGTTGCACTAAAAGTTTTTGAAGGTTTTTCGCCGAATTTTTTTCTTTCCACGGCTGCGGCTTACTTGTTGACGGTAAATACGTTTTGTTATTGTTTTGAGCCAATATACGTTTTTAAAATTCTCTTTAATTTCAACGAAACAAACCCGAAGATTTAACTGAGGGGGGGGGGGAAGGGGGGGAAGTCGGATTTAACGAAACATCAATTTAGAGTAAACATTTTTTGGTCCCATGGCATTACTATGAATCTCTAAATCATTGTCATGAGTCATCCTCCTGCCAGCCATGGCTATATCTATCGTAACTTGCCAAACAACCCTGCAGATATATATGACTAAGGGAGCTCATGCGTAGCCTCAGTGAGTATTGATACTGTGCTGTGCCATGTAGTTATACTTTAACCCCTTCCCTTACTATCCTGAGTTATCTCGGACTTAAGTTTTTAATATAAAAATATCATCCCCAGTTAACTCGGATAAATCTCAAGAGTTGAGGCCCTTGTTTATTTTTATTTTTTTCATGTAATTGTTAAGTATTTTATGTGTCTGGATGGTTGATTGCAGTTGCAGCAGGGCTCCATGCCCTACAACTTTAAATTGTCCTGAAATTAATTTAGTTTCATTTTTTGTTTGAAAACTTTTAATTACAGAGAATGCAGAAGTTTGCAAGGTATTAATTATTCATTTTTGACTAACAATTGTGTACTATCGGAAACTAAAAATAAGTGTGTGTTCATCTAAGTTTGTTGCCTTCATCGTTTAGTCAACCATAGGAGAGTGAACTGTAACTAACTGTCTAGACTAGAAGACATTCTACTGGTCAGGAAATTATCCTCTATTACCAACTTTAATGTTTGCACTATCACAGCCAGTTAAATAGGTAAAGTTGTACAAATATTACACGATTATACTAACCAACTTAAATACAATTACATACCTATTTCAACGTTGCAATGAATAATATTTGTATGTGTGAAGTAAACTCAGAGTAAAGCATTACTTAGAGCAAGCGAAGAAAGAAACAATAGTACAAGAGGAAGAATAATGCTTCTTTTTATAAATAAGGTGTTTGTATATATACAGAAAGTTATTGTTAGTTTGAGCAGTATGGTACATAGTACTGTATCTGTATGAGCCATGCTTATTGTGAGGGAACTGAAAAGTAAATGTGCAATTGTTAATGAGTAGGTATGAACATATTAAAAAGTTTTTACAATACATGTATATCACACAGTGACAAATTACTTAAACCTTAACCTAAAATACACTTCACAAGACTACCGGTAAGTCACTTGGATAGGAAACAATAATAAACTATGTGAGACAGACAATACCTTTGTTCATGTCCTAACCTACCTCAGATAACTGAAAACTCGAAAGTCACCCAAATTAAATTTTGTGGTAGCATTTACATCTCTTTGACTTAATTTAGAGCCTTAACATTAGCTGGCACGATACCTTGTAAACAACATGTAATATGTAGGTATGTAGTCCAGATGGCATATACATATATAACAACACACACACTTAGCACACTGTTGAAGACAAACATTTGGCAAAGAAATGTCATATCGTTATTTTGTTTTTGAAAGACACATTGGAGAAACTTGAATAAGAGAGATGTGGATAATTCAAGTTCTTCTGTACCGTGCGGATCATCCACCTATCTCTACTGGTCATTGCGAATTTCCTCCCAAACTGAGTGTCAAAGTTAAGTCATGGCAAGGTACGACAAATTAATTTTTCTTATGATTTCTATGATATTTACTATTTGACTGTTATCTTAAACTTTCCTTTGGTGAATAAAAGGACTTGATATTATTGTCAAGGCAAATGCAAAGTAATAATAAAAACATGCACTGAAAAAAAAAAATATGCTTCAAAAGCTGTTATGGTTGCGTAAACATCCCAAAATAGACATTCTATAACAATGTGCTCTGACCTATCGTGTTGGGGGGGGGGGGGAAGAGAGAGAGAGAGAGAGAGAGAGAGAGATATCTAAATAAAACTCCAATATAAGTTGTACAAGATATTTAGTGGAACTATGAAAACTGATTTTTGTTACGGAATGGCACAGCCTTGAATTTACGTATATGTTTACATATTCTTAGTTAGTCTTAATGAGGAAGAAGAAAAAGGAAGCTTTTATAAAGCAGTTATGTAGGCCATCTTTTGTCATGTTACAAGATCGTTATTTTAACATTTCTACACTTTAACAAGAAAGTCTTCTATGCCATCAAGACATGCACTACTCTGTATGGTACAATACTCCACGTGTTTTCAGTACCTGAAAGTCTTCTACAAAATAACAATAATCCTATTATATACAGCGAAACTTCTGTTAACTGACACTTCCGAATAATGAACAATTCTCATTACCGGACATTTATCAAATCACCGGCAGAATAACATGGACCTTTATGGATAAATAATCTCCCATTAACGGACATTCTAATTAACGGACGTGGACACATAATTAACGGATGCGGGCATATTATAAGTTGTGAATAATAGACAAAACGGCGCAAAAATAGTTGTAAAGCAGCTTGAATGAATGCTTCGGCAGCGAGCGAATCATAAGAAACGTGTAAATTGTACACCCCTTGCAAGCAGGTAGCGCGTAGCTGCAGCGTTGTCTCGCTCGATCCTCTCAACACACACGCGTGTGACATGTGTGTGATGTGCACTTATTGTTTTCTAGTCTTAGTATATTCTTCATTTCATGCGCATCTTGTAATAAAGTAGCAGTTGTGTTAAATGTGGTGTGAATCGAGTGACTTATTTTTGTGAAATGTCTCAGAAGCGCAAACGTTTAACTTAGAAGATAAAGTAGCTGTGACTAGGATGCACAAAAAAAAAAATTAAGCGTCCATGACGTTGCCGCCAAGTTTTATGTGGGGAAAACTCACGATTTCGGACATAATAAAAAATAAAGACGGCTAATTCTACTGTATTGTGTTCTTGTGCTCGGCTTTGTGTGCTTAAAAACTGGTGAGGCTCGAGATTACAGTGTAAGCGCAATGTACGAGGGGTAGTAAGTACAAAAGCCAAGTAACATATGTGTTACGCTCTTTAGTCCGTTACGTAACATGATTTATCCGTAAGTGGATAGTATGCACGCAACTTTTTAATCATGATGATTCAAAATTTGCTCTGTCCAACACCGGGTGCTCTGGCAAACGTGCATGCCGAGCTGCAAACAAGGCCAGATGGGACACGTGGCAACACTGCGTGGTTGTCTGCTGCCAACATACACATATACACACGCATAGATGGCTTGCGGTGAAGACACACACAGTCCTTCACGCGCAGTAACTATCTACCTTCTTCTGTTTTCTATGGTGACGATGCTTACACATCTGCCTAGTGAGAGTAAATAACTTTGTCTAGACGATGGTTACAAGTGACATATACAGTACAGTGTTCTGTTCAATAGTTAACCCCTTAGAGATACACGTGGCCATAAAATTCCCTTACGTCAGGAACAACGATTACTGTACCAATATCCAAAGAGCGCACACTTAATCAAGGCCTTAGTTTAATATTTCCTGATTACAGGCAGCTGGCAAATTTACCTAGTCATGTTAATTTTCTCAAACTTCGACAGGTTCTTAGAATAATATACTGCAAGTGATTTAGTTTCAAGTCTCCGATTGCATTACAACCAACCATAACAGCGATACAATCTTTTGCAACCTAACATTCAGCTATAGATTTTCCTTCCTTTGGGGGAAAGAAAAAAAAAAAAAAAATCCGCACCGGCCCATGTGGCTTTGTCTGTGACCTTCACGAGAGTAATACAGTCGAAACAGGGCAAATGAATAGTTTTGCGAGCAATTTTTAAAGTGTTTTACTGCCTTGGACTGACACATTTACAGATCACCCATTTTTTCAACACTTTCAGTTTTCCGTTTTAATAGTAAACAAACAATACCTTGCGTACACCCTACTGATACTTCCGCTACACGTGAGATAACCATAGATTCTTTTGTTGTCTACAGCTGTAGAGGAAACACGAAGAAGAAAGAAACAGCAAGTGTCACACGTGTTGGGCGAGCTGTTTTATTGCAGGATTAGCTTCATCACATCGGCGCATCTTACTCAAAAAATTCCACGTTACTGCAAATTTATGGATGTTGCACCTTACGTTACTCTGCGCCAACGTGTTAGTAGTTAAGAGAATTTTGTATCATTATTTGTGTGTTTAAAGCTCTATCAATAGCGGACATTTTTTATACACCATAGGTGTCCATTAATAGGAAGTTTCACTGTATACATATTGTACTTTTTAAAAAAAACTGCAATAACTTTACAAATGTTCAATGAAGCTACAGTAGAATATATAATCCTTAATTATCCTGCTTAGTGATTCGTAAAACATAGGGGTGTGTGAATATTTTAAATATAAAATATTTTTGAACAATAAATTTTTACTAGTATTCGAAAAATGAAGACCAGATTCTTAAATTCTGAAGTATTCAAGCAATTTAGAATAGTGAATTTCAAACATTAATTGACATAAATCTCTGCTAATAACACTGCTATACATTAAACCCCTGATTTTACAAGGCCTTGAAGTGCCTGAAAATGAGAGTGTAAAATATAGCACTCGTAAAATGGGGGTTAGGCCTCATGATGCTCGAGAAGGAAGTCATAAAATCGCTACCTTGTAAAATCCAGTACTTGTAAACTGGGGGTTATGTCTCATGATGCTTGAGAACTTGTAAAATAGCTGTTTTGTAATTCAGTACTTGTAAATTAGGCCTCATGATGCATGAGAATAACATCATAAAATTGCTGCATTGTAAAATTCAACACTCGTAAAACTGAGGTTAGCCTCATGATACCTCTGAGAATGATCTCGTAAAATCCAGCACTTGTAAAATGGGAGATCATAAAATGGGAGTTGTACTGTCTACGTACTTACAAGAATTAAAATAACAAGTATTCATAACAAAAATTTATTTCTACTCATAAAAAGAGTTCCCATTAAATTTCTTCGGTGTAATTGCAAAACCTGGCAAACGTAACTGTGTAGGTTAGAGAAGGATGCTTATTGCAATCACATGAGAACTGAATTCTTATCTCGAACCACACACATATAATAATTGTATGCACAATAAAATTACTTCTTGCATTAATTTTTGCAGACTATAGTACTTGACACATTGTTGCGAGCCACGACCATCATGCTATCTGCTGATACAGCGGCAGGACTAAAGGATCTCAGTGCACACTGTGCAGCTTGCATTACCCTTTGTGGTGTGCTGCTGCAACCACCTGCACACGTATCTCATGTTTCGTAAAGACTCGGACAACAGCAGATATTATCGTCTAGAGAATTCTTGTGCCTACTCTCTGCTCCTGGACGGTGATTTGACACTGACGCCACATGTTTCTTGGAGCTCCGAGACAGAGAGTTGCTGCGATATTTCTGGACTCTTGATTTAGAGTATAAAAGGGAGCTGCGCCAGGGATTAGAGAGTTTTTGTCGAAAGGTACCTTGTGCGAGAGTGAGTCGTGGTGACATTGACGGGTTGTGAGCAGTACTCAAGAGTATTTCGCGATACTGTTTGCTGCGAGTAGTAGTGTCGACAAGGGTGTTCTGGGAACGTCAAGAGGACCAGCGAGGTGCTCCGAGCTAAGACATTGTGTCCACCATTTGTAAGTGGTCAAAGAGACATTTTCTGAACAGAGAACTTGTGTAGAGGACTAATATTTTATTGTTTTGAATTAGTAACCATTATGTATATAGTAATTGACAGTTTTGTTTGCTATTAACATTTGATATGCTGATGACTGTAACAGAGACATTTATTTAGTAGTGTTTGATCATCAGTGACATTCAGGTATTTTAGTGTAAAAATCTGTAGCTAAATTAAGTTTGCTTTCTTTATATTTTTATAACTATTCAGAGACCACCAACCCCGAGCATAACTCTCCAAACATGTAACAATATATATTTAGTTAATTATTTTTACACTGCATGTATTTACTTCACATAGGTAATTACATCAAGAATTCCAACCTGTTTACGTCTGTGGCACCAACTTGATTCACAAACAACACAGTTCGCATAAAACTTCTGCTGGTTTCCGTTATTCCCATACTCATAAAATGTGCAGCATGAGCACATAAATTGTTTGATTCATGATGTACAAAAACGCAGTAGTTGTTCATGTTTTGACGTCGCATTAACAATAAATTTTATTGAAAATGTGCCTAAATGTAAATAACATTTCAAGTTAAAAAAAAAGTAGGCCTTATTTTACACAAAATTGGTTGTACTAAGACACTGTATGTATTTAGCGAGAATATACAAATTACTGATTGAGATTGGGTTCACGTTGTTCTGTTTTCCAACGAAAGGTGTTTTTTGTAACACATGAAATAAAAACGCAAAATGTGGGGTTAATGGAAATTATGACGGACGGGTTCACATGTATTTTCATCAATGTCAGCAAGAGAACATGGTCTGTTCATTGTGCTATAGACAGTTATAAAGAGTCACAAAGTTAGCCTAGGAAGGGCGAAATTTCAGCTTGATACATGCAAGGAGTAGTCTGAGTAAAGTTTATTTATGTCATCAAAGGACTTCTTACAAGTTTATCAGGTAAAAACTGCTAAATTGCTTTTATTTATAAATCCAATTTAATTTTTATATTTCCTTGTAAATCCAAGTTATGCAGTAGCAATTGGAAGGGATAAAAAAAATTATTCACAAAATTAATATGCATTCAAAAACTATATGAAACACTAGAACCACTATTCGCACACCCCTAAAATCATACAGTATGTAATTGTAAATATTAACATGCCACAAAATATAACACGGTAGGAACAGCTCAAACAAATAATGTGTAAATGAATGATTGCGTTTAAGGTAAAAACAAAAATAACTTAACCCAATCCTAAATTAAAAGTTAATACATCAACCTCTATTACAACCAACTCCTGATTCAATGACCCTGGTAATAATTACCCCCTCAAAATAACAACTCTTCTCGCTGAAACTGCGAAAAATTAGAAAAAATTTATTTTAAAAAACCTGTACAGGAAATAGTGAATAAATGTGTTGGATTTAATACGGTTGCAAATAGTTGCAGTTCTTTTCTCAAGAACTGTACAGTTGCACACACGTGTTTGTTCTAAATACATGCAGCCCAGCCGCCTCCTTCCACCGGCTTCACCAGGTCAGGCCAAGTGCACATCCCCTCCCTCCTCACAACAGTCTATTACGAAGCGGTCATACGTCATCCCTATTTCATAACGTGCACTCAGTAACTTTTTTGCTACTGATTTTTTTTCAAGCCTTTGTATAAGCTAGCCTTTCTTTTTGCCTGTGATATCACAATTTTGATCCATGCTCTGTTTTTCTGGACTTGTCTTGGTTTTAATATCTGTTGAGAACCCATTTTTTAAATTTTGATTCAGTAACATTTTGATTTTGTGTTTTAGAACAATTTTATTTGATTTGGATTTCGGACTTTCGGTTTCAATAAAATTACTGGAAAAAAAAAAAGACATTACTTGAGCTTATGTAGAATTAAGAGATTTAGGAAGTGGATGAAAACAAAATCACCAAAACAGAAAACATGCGGCAACGAGGCATTCCGAAGTCAACTAGGAAATCATGCATGCAGTTCAGAAGGAAGACCATACTGTAAAGCCAAGAAATTTTTTGTCAAAAAAACTAACCATGCAAAAAATGGTTCAGTTTCAATGCACAATAGAGCCACGTTCTAGCAAACAGCTTTATCAAAATGGACGTAGTGCCTACTAGAATTACAGTTACTGGCAATGTTTCTGCTGTGCTTTGTGTCTACGAAGAGTCTTAGATGTCCATTCAGAATACACTTTCATTCAAAATGTGTCTGCCTACTGAAACAATTCACTATTTCAATCAACAATATTATAATATCATGGCAAGTTGTTTGTGAACACAGATGTTGCTGGTATTAAATTAACATTGCCAGTTTTATTTTCAGCTAATGAAAAGTTGTAGATGCTTTTCCAGGGTATCCTTTAGTTCAGAATGATTTTGTCTATTAAAGCAAATTATAATTTCAATAACCAATTCTACAATATTCTAGTAAATTGTTTGTGAACACAGATGCTGTTAGAATTTGTTGGCCGGCGAAGTTGGTTCCATATTTCGAGCTTTACAAGGATACCCTTTAAACATAATGTTTTTCTTTGTTCAAGTAAATAATTATTTCACCCAGTTATATTATGATATCCTGGTAAATACTTGTGAATACAGTTGTTGTGAGTGCTAGAATTTTTTTTTCAGGCAGAGTTTATAGTTAATTTTTTGCCAATAAAGAGTCATAGATAGTTCACAATATCCATTCTTTCAAACTGCACCAGCATATTAAAATAATTTATTATTATTAAAAAAAAAAATTACAATATCACGGCACACAGCTTAAGCAAATGGATGTTGCGTGCACTATTTAATTTCTGTTGCCAGCAAAATTTATGCTTTGTATTGTTTTGACAGAAGGTCGTAGATGCCTCTCCATGGTATTTTTACATTCAACTGCCTGTTGAAATAAATTATTGTATTCATAAAAAATATTGTGATATCACAGCAAAACGTTTGTGGAAACGAACATTGCATGCACATTATAATTTCAGTTGCCGACAAAGTTTTTACTTTGTTTTGTACAGAAGAAAAGTCATAGGCACCTCTACAGGATATTCTTACATTCAGAATACCTCTGATATTGAAATAAATTACAATTTCCACTGCCGGCCAAGTTAATCTTTATTACTTTGTGTCAACAAAATGGTTTAGATGCCCCTTTAAGGTAGTCTCTAATTAAGAATGTGTACACAGATAAAAATCAAGTAATGTAACAGACAGAAGTACAAGTACTTACAGTTGATACTTGTAAATAGGTACACACACACGAAGGGACGATACACATGAAGGACGACACACATTTTTCCGCGGAAGCGCGGTTTCGCCGGTATTAAACTGACTTCCTCGGGCGGCAAGACATGGCACACTCAGTTTTGAGATTTGAACTCGTAGTGCTTTGGTTAGAAGTTAACGGTGTTATCCTCTAGACCGCAGATGCTGCATGTGCCATGTCTTGCCGCCCGAGGAAGCCAGTTTAACACTGGTGAAACGTCGCGACTGCGCTTCCGCGGAAAAATGTGTGTCGTCCCTTCGCGTGTGTGTATTTACAAGTATCAACTGTAAGTACTTGTACTTCTGTATGTTACATTACTTTGTAAGCCTAGCGGCCTATTTCCCGCCATTGTTATACAGATAAAAATTAGTAATATTTCATGAAACTATTTGTAATTTCTGCCTAAATAACGACAGAACACAGATGTTTTCAAATTTTGATGTTTTGGGTTAGGGGGAGAAGGCCAAAAATCAATCAAAATTTTAATAATGACCCCTCCGAAAGAACAACCCATTTTCCGAACCATGAAGGGTTGTAAAATCAGGAGTTGACTGTAATATGACTAAACCTATTTCTAAAAATATCGGAAAATGATTAACTGTTTGTAGAGTTAAATATCTTTAATTGCAGAAGTACTAAGTTTTTGAATTTTTGTATGTGACCTACAATGTTCTGGTAAAAATTTTTCTCTCAGTACAAATTTCTTGAAAAACATTCAAATCTGTCAAGTGATTTTTTAAGCTTGTATTGTGGAAGTAGTTTTGAAAATCTATACAAATTCATCACTCAGGAAATTTGGTAACAGCAAAATTATTTTTAAACTATTATTCCAAGTACATTTATTAACATAAACGTTAAGTTTACATTTGCAAGAAGATTTCCATCTAAAAGGTAAGCAAAAATTTATGTATAAACGTTTTTACAGAGTCATTTATAATTTTTGAAATAATGTTTGCTTTGAAATTTATGACTATGTTTCACTATGTTTCATTTCAATATATGCATTTATCCCCAACGTATATTTAAAGGAAACTTCATTTATATGGTAAAAACCAAATATTTAACTCCTCACCTAATGAGATTGCAGTATTTATGTTTTTCTGCATCTTACAGGATTTTTGGCCCAGTTTACGTTCGTACAGTAAAATGTGTTTGTCTCAATAAAATTTAAGCAGTCTGAAGTATTTTTCTGGTTACTTGAAAGACACAAAAAGCAATTAAAAACTATGGCAACGCAGCACAGAAAGGAGCTACGGCACTGCCTTGACGGGGCCGGAGCAGTCTTGGACCAGGGGCTCATGGGAGCAGAGCAGTCGCACATATCTACGCACACACTCACCGTACATGAAGGTCACCATGCCAGCCACACACAAGAAGGTGACTACGATGGGGATGGAGATTCCAAGTGCGATGCCCAGTTCCTGCCGCCCAGCCAGCTTTGAGGCTTCAGTAAAGTCAAAGGCCTCACTCTCCGGACTCCACTCGCTCCAACCGTATTTGTTGAATGCCTGTGCGCGGAACACGTACTTCAGGCTGGGACTAAGGGCCGTCATGATCCAGTAGTTCTCTGCAAAACATTGACTGTCCGGTACACTCTGCTCCTGCCTTCATCAGTTGACAATCTCTTTTCCAGGAGAAAAGGAAAATATTTGATTTATTTAACAGAAATCAAGTTCACCGATTACTTATGAGTAAGAGTGAAATAAATTAACACTACAGTAAATCTCCCTTCTACGACCCCTCACGGTTCCCAAGAATATGCCCGTGTACAAGGGAGGAAGTTTGTAATAAAGAAAATGGAAAATTTTGGGCCAATTTACACCCCCTCCTAACCCCTTTGCACACAAACTTAGGTACACTTGCAATTATCACATGAAATTAATACTCAACCACTTCTAGCACATAAAAAAATACTTTGTAAATTAAATACTACTACATTTTAACTGGTAGATGTCTTCTGGAAAATTTGGTACCCAAGAAAGCACTTTTAAACAACCCCTCATCATAAAGACACAGCACAACATGCCCATAAATTGTGTGTGAAAAAATTGATCATGTGTAATTAAAACATGAAGTTATTAAAGATCTAATATTCATGCCTTGTGATTCATACATCCACAGAACAGATGTAGCGATCAAAAAGTTTAGGTGCTACGGCACTTTATGTGTGTGTACTCCGAGCTCTTGCTTTAGTCAGACTTGTTGGTGGAGCAGTGCAGAGGGGGGTCATTTGAGCAAACAATCCAACACTCTGCTTTTGCTTCGGCCTGGCATAGGAACACCCACGTGACTTGCTGAATCAATGCATTTGCTTCCTTATGGTTTAAAGGTCAGCTACTTATGAAACAACATCCATTACAAGTGCAGCAAAATATGACAAAAATTTATGACAAACACAATTTCACTTAAATTTTTTTTACATTTTTGACCCTAATTTTTTAAGTTTCCTCGGGACTGGTTCATAATAGATAGGTGGAGTGAAGAGACAGGCCTGATAGTCTCAACAAGGTGACTGAAATTAGCCGTGGTACATGGGAGTCCCCTCAGCATCTATGAATGAGTGATGGATACCCCTGGTGGACCAAAGATATTGTGTTGAACTGTTCTTCATCCTTAATTACCACTGAAGTACACTATGAGGTTGTGTCCCAGGCGACACAGACAGCAGACAAGCTTTGAAGAGGCATTGCAGGTTGCACAAAGATTAACAGCAGGATGCAAAAAGATGAAAGCAAAAATATTTGAATGCAAGAGTGTAGCCGTTCAAAATGGTGGTTTAATCACAACTAAGCAAAACCACCCTCGTATTACGGATAACAGCTCAGAGAAGCGTCTAGCCAAGCTGTATACAGTAAACATCTGAAAGTCAAGACTAGAGCACTGAAATAGTGATGTATTACACGAACTACTCAGAATGTGTAAACAACACATTCTGGAGAGGGCTTACCAAATCCATTAAGCCAGAAGAATCACTTTGGGATATAGGAAACAGGTTGCCTTTACATACTCCTCTGAAAACATGGCCAGTGAGGAAGTACACTGAAGGATGGAAAAAAAGGGGTAACCACTCCTGAAGAACACTGGAGGTGTTTGTTTGACACTCGGCTTAGGCAGTTGGAAAGAGCGAGAGGCCACCCTCTTGACCGGGAAGCATTTATTAAGTGTGCAATTCTTGCAGGAGTGTATTTCTTTGAAAAGCAATGAACTGAAACATGGGCATGTATTATAATGACTGGATATTGCTGTGCTGCCATTTGCCTACTAGCAGGCGTCGAAGTTGTATGTAGTCGATGCACAAGTTGTAACACAGTTCTCTCACTTGTCTTGTGGCACATATTGCAATTGTCTTTAGTCACAGCTGATGAGCCAATGAAAATTATAGTTATTAGAGGCTTAAAATACTTAAGACATCATATCAGTGTGTCAAGGTGACGGAAGATATAAGAGACACATTCACGGAATGGAGAGAGAGACAGAGAGAAGAGTTGGAGGAGAGAGAGGGAGAGAGGAGAATAGGTACATTCCAGGAAATGCTACTTGTCACATCAGTGTTTTCGAAATTTCTCAACTGAAATACAGTGGAATCCCGTCACTACGAGAGTTCCTAACAGCATAAAAAATTGTCGCAGTTACGAGTTGTCGTAAGAACCGAATGTTTATATAAGCAAACAATTTTCTAGGTTATTGACGTATGTGGGATAGAAATAATAATAACAGTACAGTATCTCTGCTATTATAAACAAGACAGCCAAAAACGGTAGGCATGTGTTTATTAGGCATAACACTCAACAATTTTATTTATTTCATGATTTTCATTAGCTTTTTGTTACCATTTTCACTCGCTACAGTACGGCAAAACGCACGGTAAACAAAATAAAAATGGATGTCTAGCAAGGCTAGGGAGGCGGCAACGAAAACGAACAGCACTGCCAGCTCACTTGTGAGTGGCTGGAACGAAAAAAGCTGCACCAATAAGATCTAATGACTGCACTAACAAAAGACGCACGGCTGTTCCATATTACCCACTTTCTGAAGTAGCAAAGTCAAAGCAACAATAACAGTTTTTAGTACGAGTACAGTTTATTTATCCATTCCAACATAAATTTCGCTAAGATGAAAACCTATAGTTTAGAAATCATAACACGTAACGTACAAAAACAC
>PNEQ01004749.1:1583-41860 GCA_003012365.1 Medauroidea extradentata
AAGTTACCTGTGGTGCTATGTCCTTGTTCTGTTCTGTACTGTGATGTTGCATTTGTGAGAGTGGTAACCTGTCGGGACTTGCACATTTGTGCAAAATGCCCTACCTTCCCGCACTTTCTACAGGATTTTCCAAATGCAGGACATGATCTCGCTTGATGGGAACCTCCGCACCTGGAGCACTCAAAAGTTGGTGACTGTTAATTTTCTAGTCCTCTTGACGAGGGCCTTCCTTTGCTATATTTGTCCACACGGATGGCCTCTACTATTGGTACATTATCTGTCTTCATATTTAGCAGTTGATGTTTGGTTAGTTCTGCTGCCCTACATATTTTTACTGCTTGATCTTCACTTCTTACATCATTTTACATGTACGAGAAGACTACACAATTTGAAATTACGAGAAACATAACCGAAACATACATTCTTTTGACGCAAGAAACTAATTTCAAAACAGCACAAACAAGGTTAAAAAGTTAACATATGATATTTTCGTCGCCATACTTAACTGCAGTGTACGCCTTATCCAGAGCTTCAACCTCCCAATAAAATAGCCAGAAATTTATCCCTTAGTTAGGCCTACCTAGAGTTCGTAAGACGCAGTTTGTCGTCTACCTAGGAGATAAAAGTTACCCAGATGTTACCCAGAGGTGGTAAGACCGACCCTTATTTGCAGTTTTTGAGTGATGAGTAGGGTCATTTATTGTTAGTTCCATGTTGAATTGGTGGAATATATTCAATAGTTTTCTGGTATGTGTATCACCATTTTTAAAATCAATGTTGAAATCACCACATACTGTCATGTACTTTTGTAGTTTGGAGATGTTCTTAAGAGCAGATTCTGTATTTCTGAAAAAGGGTTCATAATGTGATGAACTCGGAGATCTATATATGGTTAAAACACACATATTTACGGCACTATCTCAATGCAACAGTATTCAAAAGTTTTTTTCTACACATAAATCACTTATATCAATATCTTTGAAGGAAAGGTTATTTTTTAATTAAATGCAAACATCACCACCTCTACTATTGGTATGATGCTGACGTAAGACACCCGTGCTCCTCTTCCAACTTATAGTCTAGAAAATCTACACTAAAATTAGCTTGTGTGCTCCACGCCCCATGATTACAGAACGATATATGCGGCAGTACTACTTGCCCACACAGGAACAAACCAGACCACGTACACGCAAGAGGCAGCGGCACCTAGATGCCGCCCCCACGACGTCGATTGCATACAATGTGTGCGCCCCCTTATGAGAACTACCGTTTATTGGTAGAGCAGTGCTCCGTTGACGGAAACCACAGTATATTAGCTTTTTGTAGCCACATATTGTTTCTAGTACTCTCGTGCTAATTCTGTCAACACAGGTAACACCACCAAGGGCTAGCAGTGTTTCGCGGCCAGGGGTAACCTTGTTGTGTAATTAACATTCGTAACTAATACTTTTTCGTTAGTAAACTCAAAACGTCAGAAACACCCCTTTGTCTTGAGTGCAAGTTGGACTCGCTCATGCAGCCAGATTTTCCGCCCAAATCTTTTTATGATATTTTTGCAAGTTCTTTCCTTTAATTTAATTTCAAATTAAATCAATAGTGTTTTATATGTCTATTTAATTCCTTAAATAATTTTAATGCTGTCAGTTTTCTTTTATACCACACAATGTAAAAATATAGTAAATTCATGAGTAAATGAAAATCCTAAAACTTTCCCACCAATCGAATTTTGTACACTAACCAGCAAATTCTTATTTTTCAAGTGTTCTGGGCCTTTGCCCCTGTGTTTTGTAGTGTAATTCGTGTTTTGGCGGTTGCTTCCTGCGCTCGGCTGGACGAGGTCACTAATGTGAGAAGAAATCACCAGTTGGCCCTAAGCGGCAGAACGAGGCGGTCGGACGCGAGTCACTCCGGGCCCTTCAAGTCGTCGCATAAACACTAGTGTGTCAATAGCTTAAATCTTTAAGTCTCGGAACTATTAATTTTATTTTCATTGGCCAGGAGGTGCCCCTCAACATCTGCAAATAATCCGCAATGGGGTTTAAAGTAATTGTGACAGTCATCCACATCGGGTTATTCAATACAGTGTAGCCCACCGGTCAGGGCTAGGACTGGGAACGTTTAGTGCACCGCCACGTTTTGGAGAGTGTACGGAGTATGGTGCTATAACTTACAATAAATGCGGATAACATTGAGGTACATATTTCATTGGGTTGCCGCTTCACGGCCTTCAGGGCATGGGATCCTTCAACCTGCACTTACCCAGAGTGTTGCGTAGGGTGTGTTTATTGGTGCTTTGTCTGTTATATGGGCGTGGGAACGCCAAAAGACAACGAGCGGGGAGTGTTATTTCTGTCGGCCGCATCGCCCTGTAAAGTTAAGTCTCTGTCTCTCATTCTGAGTGCCTGTTCTCTAATAACAGGCTGGCGCTACCGGGCATAATTTTGCCTGTGCTATCTGGCGGATTAAACACTTAACCACCACCCCCAACTGCATCAATTTGTAGTCCAAATTGTGTGGCATTTTAAGGACAGAATTTGCGCTTCAAGATCTCCGCGCGAGTGCAGTTGGTGTACGGACTCCGAGCACACCAAAATCCATGCTGTCGCCATTATTGTGGAAGGGACAGAGTGTGCGCGAAGGCAGACATCTTGCACCTGCTTTCCTGCATGCAGCCCCCACACTCCCGCCTATTCAGGGGGTGACAGGGCGAGTGCTCAATGACAGATTCCCCTCTGCAAGGTATCCATCGCCAGAGCTACCTCCCCTACCGTGCCGCGCGATGGGAGACTGCCACGCGGAGGTCAGTAACCTCTTGGACTACTGATCGACTGCACCGAATGCAGCCCTGCTTCCGCATCATGGCTTACCATGGCAGGTACGGAGCCATCGGCCACATGTGCAATGAGTGCTCCGAACCTCTTTCTGAACAACCGGAAAACCACAGATGCCATGTGAAGTTGTTGCTACCGAACTGGACACCACACATAACCCCTTATGCGACAACCGCGACTTCCAGCTGCAGGCGACACCCGCCGGCGTCCCTACACGGACGTGCACGAAGTGTGGGTGGAAACAGGAAGTGGATATTTGGACTGTTCCGAGCGCGACTGCACATACATGCACTATGCAATAACCAGCCTTTAAACACATACTCAACTGCAGTGACATCCTGAAACGTGAAGTGTGTGTCAGTCTGGTTTGTTTACATTTGGGACAGTGTACCGTGCCATGCGTGACGTGTTCTGTGCGGTACCATGAAGGAAGTTTATCAGCCCCAGAAAATGTGAAAACACACATGGGACTCTTCCGGTGCGACATGTGCAGCATGTCAGTACGAAAGCTATACCCACACATTCACTCAATGCTGACTTTAGTACGAAAACCAGGTAACAGCACAGTGCACATGGGGAGATGCCAAGCTTCCAGAGGCACAAGTACGCGAGTGTAGATGTCCAAGTTGCCGTGCTGCAACAGTCGCAACGTTGCGATACAAGTACAGCAGGCAGACCGCGCACGTGGAGTGCCTCGTCGCTGAGGAACGTCAGACAGTATTCGGGACGGGCTTCTTGTGCTTCGGTTGCATTGCTGCCACCTGTCAAACATCTCAGGAACCACTGGACTTTCACGAACTTCCCTTGAGAGAAATGCACCCAGTGCACATTACCACACCGCAAACCAGGGTCATGGTGACTATTATTGTTCGTATATGAGACATTGAAACCATCACGACAGCTTTGGTGACACCAGAGCTAAGGGAGGGCGCCATTCTGTGCCTGCCTTGGCTCACGGAGCAGAACACGGTAGTAGAGGCCATGGCGCGACACATCCACTTCGGCACCGTTAAGTGTAGAACAGCATATAGCACAGAAGCAAAATCCAGTGTTTGTGCCCCTACAGTTAAGCTTGAAGATATTTTGAACGACATACCCCCGGCATACATAGAGGTTTTTCAGCGACTATAAGACTAGAGGAGGGAAGTGTTCGCTGCTAACGATATCTTAAGGAAGGTGGTGGTTATTAGTGCTGTGCTGACCACCAATATTTTATTTTCGAGCCCTTTACAGGGCGGTGGTATTGCCTGCTAACCACCGTTACTAGTTACAGAAACAGTTCATAGATGTCGCCCATGAATATTATATTGGTATCTTAGGATATGCTATTGTTACGAATCAGCACTTTGTACATTGTCGTTTTTCAAGACAACATTTTTGTTTATCTATGAATTATTAGTTTATTGTTATTTACACCGCCGACGATCTGTAAGTTTGTGCTGGAGTATAAAGTTACGTGAGTAACATACTAATACGCATATACTTCATAATATTTTCAGATAAATATGTTTATTTGGTGTACCCTACTGTTAACCACCGCGCAAATACGAAAAAAGTAACTTAAAATTGTGATATTGTTTTTTTATGCATTTGTAGTTAATTTCTTGCCATGGGAGAGTGATAAATACGTAAGAAACATGGATCACAGCTATTGTAAACTATTAGAATATCCTTCTTATGGTAACAGTTCGTGCGATGAAACATAAATACCATCATATAGTGACAGTGTTTCATCAGGTGACAGTTACTATTCTGATAGGACCCAGAGTTTATCCCTGAGACTAACGAAATAACACGTACTAACATCACAGATTTTGTTACTGAAACCGGTGATGAGGATGAGGTAATCGCTGTAACTGAATCAGACTCTTCATCTTCTACATATGTAGGCCTAATAGGTACAGGGAAAAACGTGGCACCACATCACCAAGACTATGTGGTATTTCACATGCCACAACGACAGTTTAGAACAATGTTCAGCCCATACATAAGCCTACTGTACCATCTCGCAATGTCCCTACTCCAAATTGGGACAAGGCAAATGTAGGTATTGTGTCAGTGTACCAAGTTTTTGAAGAGGAGTGTGGTGTTACCCAAACAATTAAAGATATTTGTGATCCCACACCCTACAAACTGTTTTCGCAATTGTTTACTGACGAGCTGATTGACATTTTAGTATTCCAGACAAATTTATATGCAACTCAAATGGGAAAGTCTTTTGTTCCCGTAACATTGGATGAAATGCAAGTATTCATTGGTATATATTTACTGATGGGCATCAAAAAGTTACCCAGCTACAGAGACTTTTGGAGCTCAAAGCCGGATCTGCATGAAGGATTTGTGTCGCAGCTAATGTCGGTAAAACGATTTAGTTTCATTTTTACGTACTTTCACCTGAATGACAATGCTATGATGCCTAAACGGGATGAATATGGCTATGACAAACTATACAAAGTGAGACCACTTTTGAACATTCTTTCTAAGACATTTTTAGTGCTATCAGCCCCTATGCGAGACAATCTAGTGAAAAGATGGTATAAAATATGGATGTTGTGTGACCAGTCCACAATCAATTTGAAATTTGACATGTATACGGGTAAATTGAATGATGTAGTGGAGATCGGTCTTGGTGAGCATGTTGTGACACAGCTGTGTCAAGGACTTGATGGGAAAAACCACATTGTCTTCATGGACAACTTTTTCACATTGTACTCACTTTTTTACCATTTCTTTGAGAAAAATATCCTTGCTTGTGGAATGGTAAACACTGCTCGAAAGAATCATCCTAAGCTAAAGGAAGACAAATCACTCAAGCGAGGTGAATTTGACTATAGTACAAGTGACCATGGCATTTCGGTGTATAAATGGAAGGACAACAAATGTGTCAACATGATTTCGAACTACCACTGCCCTACAGATACAGTATCTGTTCAAAGACATCAGAAAGATGGAACACAAATTCAGGTCCCATGTCCGCAGATTCTCCCAGGCTATAACTGCAATATTAATTATGTCGACAATTTCAACAGGCTCAAAAGTGACTATGGTCTGGACAGACGTAGTAAGAAATGGTGGTCCAGAATTTTTTTCATCTCTTGGATTGGTTCGTGGTAAATGCTTTTATCATGCACAAAGAACTCCCAATGAAGAAACTTACACACAAGAATTTCAGAATGGCTGTTTATTTGGAACTCCTTTCGAAGCACATTGTAGAGAAGACCTGCAGCCCAGAAACTTCAAAGAAGAGGACCATTGCAGTAGCAGAAATTGAAGGCCACAAACCATGTGTGGCTAAATCTATCAGATTGGAGGTAAGCAAGCACCAACCTCAACGGGGCAGTTACAGAAGATGTGCAGTCTGCAGCACTAAGAAGAATCCTGTCAGAAGCATGGTCCTACAAAACTTGTGGTGTTGCACCCCGCATGAAGGCAGACAAAATGTGTTTCAATGTCTTCCATTCAACATAAATTTAATTGGTAGCCTATGTGTCACAATTCATATTTGAATTTATCATACTAACATTACTGTTCATATATTTTATTTGATGGTTTGTTTCAGTTCAGAATATATATTTATTTGGGACGTTTTGTTCATATAAGTATACAATTGGTCCATTTGTGATTGTTGTGTAGAAATATGAGGTATTTATCAGTTATTTTGTAAATACATAACCTCAATTATATTGTAAACAAAAACTCTTGCATTGGGTGGTGGTGACCACCAATAACCACCTTATAATTTGAAATATCGTAGCCATAAATGAGTTTAGAATTTTTTAGTATTTGTTTCTGTAATCTGCATACTCGAATCTATTGGAAAATGTATTGCATTCACCTTTTTTAGAAGTCACTTTTTCTGCACCTTAAAGAGTTAAGGTGCACTGCGGTGATGAACACCGGATTGATCTAACCACCCAAAAGGCTATTTACACGCAGCCTAGAAGTTATCTACCACACCAAGCTAAAATCGTTAAAGAACAGATAAAGGAAATGTTAGCTGATGCAGTGATTGAGCCGGCCAATAGGCGCTACAATTCGCAGAACACACTAGCCCCCAAGAAGGACGGTACATTGTGCTTCTGCATGGATCTGAGATGTGTGAGCCTTGCCACAGAAAATTTGGCCCCACCATACACCAGCATGAAAAATGCACTGACAAAAATTGGTCACGTGAAAGTATTTACTTCCCTAGACTTGCGCAGTGGCTAATGGCAAGTTCAGATGTGACAGACCGACTGGAAGAAAACCGCATTTACGGACCCTTGACACAGCCAGGACCAAATTTGTGCTATGCAATTCGGCCTGAAAGGGGCACCCGCGACATTCCAGGCGATGATGGTGCAGGTGCTAAGGGACTGGCAAGCGATTTCACATTGCCCTACCTCGACGACGTACTAATATGGTCCAATACATGAGAAGAACACCTGATTCACCTGTCGCTCGTCATGGAATGGCTGGCCATCAATGGGATAACCTGTGATGTACTCATATGCAACATACAGAAAGCGGATATAGAATTTCTGGGCCACATGGTAAGCGAACGGAGAATCAAACACAATGCCGAACACCTGCGACTTGTGGATGAATACCAGCCAGTGGTCACATACAAACAACTGTGCAAGTTCTTTGGGGTAATTAATTTGCTGCGCGAGCGTATGAAATATTTTGCAACCATAACCGCACAATTGATGGCGCTCTTGTCGCCACAGAAAAGGTATATCTGGACCACAGAAAGCAGACCGGGCATTCCTGGAGACCAAGAAGGCTTTCACACAATCCAAGACCCTAGCCCACTTCGACTGTCAGCACCAACTCTGTATCTCCAAATGGATGCAAGCTAGAAGGGGATTGGTGCGGTGCTGTGTACCAGTATGGCGAAAAGGGGGAAAAGTGTGTAATTGACTTTTCGAGCGTCTAGTTCGGTCCCACGGAGAGGCGATACCATGTCAGTGAACAAGAGTGCCTGGCAATTGTGTGGGAGATGAAACAGTACCGTTCCTACCTGGGGTACCAGTGCTTCATTCTTCATACCGGCAACTGGTGACTGGTATGGTTACAATCCATGCGCGAAGCATGTAGCAAGCTTGCCAGGTGGTCAATGGTGCTACAATGGTATGATTTCGAGGTGGAACACATCGCAGGGGATGACAACCAGCTGGCTGACGCATAGTCGCGTGCACCGTCCGCGGATGTCATTGTACGCGACAACATCGACTGAGATGACCTCATGCCAACCGGGTTACACCCAGCTGATGCACAACTATATCAGCTGGTCACTGCGATGACAGAGACCAACATCAACACCATTTACGAGCAAATTGTGTCCGCGCAGCGCAAATGCGACATATGCCAGTGTAAACACCAGAAGTGCACGCAGAGGATTGTGAACAAATGGCGAGTGATGGATGGTCGCGTTGAGACACGCCTCCCCCCCATGCAGGACAGGCCATGGAGACTGATCATGCACTAATGTGAACGAGAGCACGTGCTCCACAACGCCCATGACGGACATAATGCAAGCCACCCAGGTGCATGTCGGACAGTCCAAAACATCAACCACATATTTCACTGGCCAGGGGTGACTCGAGCAGTGCAGAAATACGTAAGGGCTTGCGAAACGTGCAATAGGTACAAATGGCAGGGGGCCGACAGTGAGCAACAACAGCAGGCACGCCTGCCGGAGCACCCCTTTGAAACTGTCGCCCTGGACATCATGGGCTGCACGAATGGCAAACACTTCATCCTGGTCATGATGGACATGTTTTCAAGGTGGATGGAAGCGTACGCTGTCCCTAGCACACGTGTAAAAAACCTTGTGTGCATCCTAGACACAGAATTTTATGCAAGATGGGGCCACCCCCGGATGCTACTCACCGACAATGGGTCTCAGTTACCTGGGAAGATATGAAGGACGCATGTGAGAAGTGGGGCGCCTACCACAACACCACGCCAGTGTACCACCCGCATGCTAATCCCACGAAGCGCCGGAATCAGGACCTGAAGATGCAGCTCCGCCTCCGTGAGGATAAGAGACACAAGACCTGGGCCAAACACCTGCCCACAGCTCTATTTACGCTCAGATGTCATAAGCTACCGCAGCCAGGCAGGTACCAGCTCAGAACTCGGCAAGCCAGTCAATGGAGCTATCCCTGCTGCAGATAAGGCGACGATGGCGTCGTGGTGCGCAGACGGGCTTCCAGGAAGTGGGCATTTGACGATCGACTCCTGATCTCCTCTTCCAACTTAGCTCATCGTGCGCACCATGCAGTCAACTTTGCCACCCAATTCTTTTTATGTTTTTTTGCAAGTGCTTTCCTTTAATTTAATTTTAATTTAAGTCAGTAGTTTTTTATATCTCTAATTATTTCCTTAAATAATTTTAATGTTGTCAGTTTTCTCTTGTACCACGTAATGTAAAAATATAGTAAATTTATGAGTAACTGAAAATCATAAAAACTTTCCTACAAATCAAATATTGGATAGCAAGTTCTTATTTTCCAAGTGTTCTGGGCCTTCGCCCCTGTGTTTTGTAGTGCAATAATTGTTTCGGCAGTTGCTTCCCACGCTTGGCTGGACAAGGTCACCTACGTGGGAGGAAATCACCAGTTGGCCCTAAGCGGCAGAACGAGGCGGTCGGATGCGAGTCACTCCGGGCCCTTCAAACTTTGCATAGTCACTAGGGTGTCAATAGCTTAAATCTTTAATCTCGGAACCTTAAATTTTATTTTTGTTTGCCCGGAGGTGCCTCTCGATCCCTGAAACTCAACCGCCCAGGGGTTTAATATAATTTTATCTGTCATCCACGTGGTGTTTTTCTATACAGTGTAACCCACCGGTCGGGTCTAGGACCTGGCTCGCTTAACGCACCACAGTGTCTTGGCGAGTGTACGGAGTATGGTGCTATACAATAAGGTCGGATAACATTGAGGTACGTATTTCATTGGCTTGCCGCTTCACAGCCTTCAGGGTGTGAGACCCTTCAATCCGCACTTACCCAGAGTTATGCGTAGGGTGTGTCTATTGGTGCTTTGTCTGTGCTATGGGCATGGGGAACGCCAAAAGATTCCCCTGCGTAAGTATCCACGACGACGAGCGAGGATTGTTATTTCCATGCCACGTCTCTGTCTCTAATTCTGAGTGTCCATTCTCTAATATAGGAATGGCGCTACCGGGCATTACTTTGCCGGTGCTATCCGGCGGAATTTAACACTTAACCACCACCCCCATCTCCTGGCGTCAAAGTCAAAAAACTAAAAGGTTGATATTGCTTCTGTAGATCCTTTGTAGCAAGTACAAGACAACACTGATGTTGCAAGTACTGTAAAAATATTAGTATTACTCTTTAGGTAGCTACCAGATAATGATATCGGATGCTAACCAGCTTTTACAAATTTAAGTTGGACGAGAAGACATTTAAGTATGTAAATGTAAACTGTTTTAAATAAATAGAACACATGCAATAAATTTTTTTCCTTTACTGGTACCTTCTGTTCATCACACTAAATTTTAAAATCGTAGTTTTCCTGTCTAAATAATAATTACAGCAACAAAAAATATTTCTATCAGTTTGTGTTTCATTTATATGCAGCAATTTATTAGAATATAACATTAATCAGCTTTGTAACATAGGCTCATACTCATGTGTTTGCTCTTGACAATCGAGTATGCTACAAAACTTATTTTGAAATTCACTGGTGTTTTTAGGTTCAATTAAACAAACGAAATACATTTCATTTTTATTAATTTGTTATTATTAATCAATTACCTTCCTCTAGATTGTGAGGGAAATTTCCTACTGGTTTTTACAAATTTTATTACAGTAGCTGCAATGTAAATTATTTTAAATTCCAACTAGATTAAGTTACTTGTTCTCACTTGATAACCTATAGTCTATTTTGCACGACCACAGCTTGTGCGTAAGTTGCATATAAAATTTGATTGCCAAGCTAGCTGATAATTAATATAATTTATTTTATGCAAAATACATTTTGGGTTACCTATTTGACAATTGCTCTTAAATTGAAATTGGAAGCCACTTGAATTTGTAAATAAGAATTGCATAATTTGTTGGTGCAGTAAGGTAGAGAAGGCAGAGGCTGCGTACCTAAATTATTTCCCATTTTGGCTAATTTTTTTCTTAACACTTTAAGGTTGCTATAAATATTCTGCAGTTCTCACAACAAACTTTGTTGTCAGGAATGATTATTTTTACTAATATATGAGTACATATATGAGGGGAAAAAGTAACTGCACTGACCTGTATGTTGGTGAGGGCAAAAGGGGTGGAAGCATCTTGCTTACACCCTAGAGAGTACCGGCTGCTGCTGGTGACGGCCGTAGGTCTACCGCCCGTGTGGCGAGAACCTTCTGTATCCTCCACGTCGAAATGTACGCTGTTGTGAGGCTGAAAAGCGGCTGGTTTTGTAGGACAAGCTTTCGAAGGACCATGATGTGGCTGTGGCCAAATAACTTACCTGCACGAATAGATTTCATCACTGATTTATTGCATTACGTATTATTGGCACATTGTATATTGCACGTACATGCCTTAAGCAGTCCCCTATAGCCAGTTGGTGGCTAACTTGGTAAACGCGAACACTGGTTACGCGATTGTGAAGTTACATTGGAAAGATAAACCCCTGGGCGCAAGAGCTTGCAGGGATGGAGGTGGCTCTACTCCTGGACGATTAAATTAGTGTTACGTTAATAAGGTTCCTGAAAAACTAGATCAAATCACTATTGCAGCTACATGATACGACACGATACAGTGATGGTCCAGGAGCCGCGAACACATGGCCTACCTCCTACACGCCCGAGACTAGACTGCAATGGCGTCCGCTCCCGCTAGTAGCTGAGAGCGCCCGCCAAAACTATTTGCGTGGCCGTTTTAAGCATGTTGTGTTGAAGCTGTGTACATATAAAGACACTAAAATTTACGTGAGACACATTTGAGCCCTTGGAAATGTAAACATATTTGGCTTTACTGAAATGGCGTAAATAAACTTATATAGGGAAATTAATTTAGTTGTTCCTTCTGCTCCGGTTGGCTTGTTAAGCCGCCTCTCTATGTCCGAGCTGGCACTGTTTATTATTCTAACACACATAGAACACTTGGATGTAACACATTAATCACTATTCTTATTTTAAGTATAAAAAGTTGTTGACGCGTTGCGCTGTCTTTGTGGTTGTCAGGTTGTCGGTCTGGGCTGCTCCCAGTGGTCCAGCACCATTAAACAATTATAAAGCACTTTACCTAATAAATTTGTTTGCCCTACTTGTGGGTGCTCAATAATTCCCTAAAAATATGGAGACTGCCTCTCCATTATTACTTTGCCCGAGTAACTCCCACACTGTCTGTTTCAGGCGACATTCGTTTCGGCATTTATGCACATCGTGATCAGCGACGGCGTAATGCTTGTTGTAATAACCAATGTCCCTTGTTTAGCTGGTGTTGGGTTGTGTTGCGGTGATGTTACTTGGTTGATTTACTTAAAATATTGGCACTTTCTTTTGTGTTCGCTTGCTAACCACAAGGCCACATTAGTGTGAGCGCTCAGTCGGTCCCATCAGTACCAGGCACATGCAGGGTGTCTTCAAAATGCTGCGGGCCGTTGTCGTGAATACTGCTCGTGTCGCTGGTGTGTGTTGACGAACGGTCACGATGCATGCTTGGGCTGTTGAGCACATGCCAGCACATTAATTTTTAAAATATTAATTTTTTATAATAGTACAACAGAAACAGATATGCATCACTTATTCTCTGTCGAACTAATTAAATAATCAGTGTTACAGATACAATTACAAGAAAGGAAACAGGTAATTATTCGGAACAATTCTGTTTCATCAAAGTTAAAAAACTTTGGTGAGACATGTTTTGTAATAAATGAAAGAAATTGTTAATGTTTATTTACCAAACTGCATTCAAAATTTTGGAACAAGTGATCAGTTGGTATAGTTTTAACTGTCTTTAATTGCTATGTTAATGACGGAAAAATTATGGTCTACAGACTTTTTTTTAGTAAGTACAGAAGATAACTTTGGGGAATCCTTACTGCGATTCTACGAGAACTAGAAGCATGGAATTTAAAAAAATGATTTGTAACACACTCTAATTTTGATGTGACAATGACAACGTAAATAAAAGGAGAACACAACAATGTGGCTAAACTGGTGCTTCGAATGCTGTTTAAGATGGCATCAGCAACTATGTCATCGTTTCTAATGCAGAGGAATGTGGAAATGACTGCAACACTCTTATGCTAAACAGTCTACATGGGCATTCATAAGCAGTTGAAACATGCCCGCAACAATCCTACCATACTTGAACTGGTTTCATGTTGCAAATGAGTATCAAAATGCCTAAATCTAGTGACTCTCATACTTTCGTGTAGAAGAACCAAAAACAATCTGCGTTTGGCTGTTTTTAACACCATGTTTCCAGTGCTCCTGTAGAATTATCTATGTGTCAAAAGGAAGAGTTTTTCATCATATGTGCCCCAGGGAAGCAAGCTGGGTCACCTGTTCACTGTGATGTATATAATTAAATAATAACGTTTGCTGGTGCAGTGAGGTGAAAAAAGGAGGGGCAGACTGGTGAGGAAAAAGGAAACTTACAGCAGTGAGAGATATTGCAGAAACTGGCAGACAAAATCATATAAATGGACACACCCACATTTGCCTTTGCATACAGTAGCTTCTCGAATACTGATGACATGAACAAGTCAGACACTGCCAGTGCAGTATCCAAAACAAACGATGAAGCAATCGTCCGCCTAACACAACAAGTAGCGGTGCTAACATCATCAACTGAGGAGATTAAAGGACAGTACAGTCCGTAAGCATAAGCACCGCCAAATTAATACACAATCAAATTACGAAGTGTGCTGGTACCACTACAAATTTGGCGGTAGGGCTAACAAATGCGTGCCACCATGAAATTTCCAGGAGGAAGCGAGAAATACAGCGGCTCGTTACTAATGGCGCCAGATGTCACGAGCCAGGACTCTTGCCATCTATTCATAACTGACGCTAATTCCAGATGGAGATTTTTGATCGATATGGGAGCAGACGTATCCGTGTTACCCCCCAATTTACATTAGAAGAACAATAGAGCTCAAGGCAAATAGCTTTACGCTGCCAATGGTAGTAACATATGGACATTTTGCGAAAGACTTTGTAGATTAGACTTAGGTCTACACCGCACTTACTTATGGTAGTTTATTGTGGCAGATGTCCGGACCGTGATAATAGGGGCTGACTTTTTGAAGCACTTTAAGTTACTTCTGGACAATTCGAACGGGAGGCAGCTAGATGCAAACACCTACTTAACAGCCGTCTGAAGCATTGTTACGGGTCCAGGAATAGGCTCAATACACACCATTCCTCCTGTCCATAAATACACCAGATTTCTCAAGGATTTTCCTGGCCTACTACAGCATCAACCTAGTTTCTCATCGCCCGCCTGTTGGTGGCACACACGATAGAAACTACTGGACCCCTAGTACATGACAAGGTCCTCAGACTCCCACCGCACAAGCTTGCCTCAGCGAAGCTGGAATTCCAGCAAATGGTGAAAATGGGTATTTGTCGGCCTTCAAAGACTAGTTGGGCAAACCCTTTACACCTTACGAGTAAGAAAGACGGCCCATGGTGACCGTGCGGGGACTACCGGGCCTTAAATGACATTACTAAGCCAGATAGGTACCCAGTGCCACAAACACAGGAACTAACAGTGCATTAGATGGCATGCATACCTTTTCGAAGATCGATCTAGTGCGTGCCTTTCACCACATCTCAGTTGCTCCAGCTGATGACGAGAAGACAGCAATGATTAGGCCTACACCGTTCGGCCTGTTTGAGTTTCCGAAACTCCTATTTGGTCTAAGTAACTCAGCACAATCGTTTCAACGGTTCATGGACTCGATACTGGGAGGCCTTCAATTTGTCTTTTACTACATTGACGATATCCTCGTCGCATCTGCCAATGAACAGCAACACCGAGAACATCTACTAACCGTGTTTAAACACTTGAGCGACTTCCAAATCAATATCAAGCCAGCCAAGTGCATCTTTGACACTATGGAAGTTTCGTTCCTAGGCTTCCTAGTCAGTGAAAAGGGGATCATACCTCTCCCCGAGCGGGTAACGGCCAATACAACAAACCAGTTACCCACGACAGTATTAGAGCTACAACAATTTCTGGGTATGATCAACTATTACTGCCGCTGTCTACACATAAAATGGGACGCTGATGGAATAAAAGTGGTACAAGGACTCAAGAACAGCTTATCAAATGCAACACTCCTTGCACATCCATCAGTGGAAGCCATGCTGGTCCTCATGGTGGATGCATCAGACTGTGCTATGGGGGCATCCTTACACCAATTATGAGGAAAAACACTTGAACCGCTGGGTTTCTTCTCTCAAAAGCTTGATGACATCCAGAAGAATTATAGCACATACGATAGGGAATTACTGGCTGCATACACAGCTGTTAAGCTCTTCAGATATATGCTGGAAGCTAGGGAATTCTGCATATAAACTGACCACAAACCACTCACCTATATCTTCAAACTGAGATCAGAAAAGGCGACACCATGTCAATTACGGCATCTCGACCTCACTGACCAGTTCACAACTGACATTAGATATGTCACTGGTAAGGATAATGCTGTGGCAGATGCCTGCTCGAGAATATGTTCTATACAGCTAGCCTCTGATACCCCCAGGGATGAAATAGCGCACTCCCAGACACAAAATAAAGAACTGCAACACATGCGATGGTCCCCTATGTGCAAACTGAAGCTACAAAAGCTACGAATGGATAGTGGCTCTGAGGTGATGTGCGACATATCAAGTGGTGAGGCCAGGTCGTTTATCCCTCCTCCATATCGAAAGAAGATATCTGAGTCACTTCACAACTTAGTGCATCCGGGGATAAAAGGGTCAGTATGTCTTGTGCAAAAATGCTTTGCGTGACCAGGTCTTAAACAAGATGTTGCACATTGGGCCAAATCGTGCCTACTTTGCCAACATTCGAAAGTGTTGCGACATACTAACAGGAAAATTGGGGCATTCGTTCCAAATGCACGAAGGTTTCCTCACATCAACGTCGACATCGTAGGACCACTACCTACATCCCAAGGATATCAATACATGGCTACATTCATCAATAGGTGTTCTCGGTGGCCGGAAGCAGTTCCAGTGAAAGGTATCACAGTGGAATCCTTCGCAGAGGCACTTATATCAGTCTGGCTTTGGCTTTGGTATTCCAAACACCATCACAACTGACAGAGGGTGCCAACTCGAATGTGAGTTCTTCTCTCATCTCGACAAGCAGATGGATGTCCACCATGTCAAAACCACCGCGTACCATCCTGCAGCAAATGGCAAGATCAAGAGGTGGCACCGTAAACTCAAGTCTGCTATGAAGGCTCAACTCTGCAAGGACTGGGTGTCCAAGCTTCCACTGGTACTGATGGGATTACGATCCTACATACATCCACAACTACACAGCACTCCGGCGGAAATGACCTACGGGAACCCATCCGTTTACCAGCAGATGTGCTCCAGGACTCCGGAGAGACACCCGATATGCCATCCCTTTTGTTCCGGCTGAGGGAACACATGAGGACAATACGACCAATTCCAACAGAACGTCACTCATCTAAGACAGTGTTTGTACACCCTGACTTGTTCTCCACTGACTTTGTATTCGTCAGACACGACACAATTTGCCGATCACTCGTACCGGTATACGATGGACCATTTCGCATTCGGCTGCGTAATCAAAAACATTTTGTGATAGAGACCAATTGTGGTGAGCAGGCCATCTCTATAGACATACTGAAACCCGCATTCATCCTTCATGACCAGGCAGTCAATCCAAGCTCACCTGCGGCCGTGCATGGCCCAGCTACCAATGGCCCAGTTGTTCCTGACACAGTCCAACAGGCAACTATGCAACAGCATTCCACGCTTTCTGGGTGGCTCATCAAATTACCCAGAAGACTATTGGATGCAATTGGTGGGGGGGATGGAGGGAGGGGAGTCTGTAGCGGCCTGAACAAAGAAGACCCGAACAACTTAAACTTGGGTCGATATATCGATTGGACAGTTTTGTTGGAGTTGCTATGTTATCCTATGTATCTTGTCTTTGCTTTTTAGTTTGTTTTCAGTAGAGTGTAATGTTTATGACTAATGGTAAAGAAGGGAATCATTGTGAATTTAATTATACTGGTTTCTAATCAAGTAAGGTGTTGAATTATTTGTAGTGATTACCTACAAAAACTTCATAATCTAACAGCAAATTTTAAATGCTCAATTTATGCTATCTCTCAAATATTATTTTTGGGACATGAAAAATGGGGACATTATGTGCTTTTGCTGTCAACTGTGGCTCAAAATTATTAAATTTATTCAGGAACTCTGTGTTTTAAGCATACACTATAATTTATATTTCTAAGCATGAAATAAACATGTAGGGTAGGGCTATTACTTAAATCAATTGTGTTGCGAGTCGCGACTGTCTGGCTGGGCGGTGTAGTACGATACAGTGGTGGCGAAGCTAGGACATCGCCCTTCGCACCCACTCCTTGGTGCCGTGACTGTCTGGCAGTGGGGCGAAACGCAATACAGTAGTGGCAGCGCAAAAGACCTTCTTGCATGCTGCATGGGTAGTATTACTCCACGGTAACAACCTGCAAGATGTGGAAATCGGATAGCAGTGTAAGCTGATACAGCAGCGGCAATAACAAAGAAGTTCGGGGTACATTGTGCCGCCGATGTGCGGTGGCGACCACATGCACCCAATATAGGACCGAGGGAGATATCGTGATCTGGAGTGTTCCTGTTCCTTCTTTATTTCTCGGTATGGCGCTTGACTTTGAAGCGACGCCTTTCCAGGAGGTTGGAGATCAGAGACTTGCTGAGAGAATTCGAGATGTTGGAGTAGTTATATAAGGGGGAGCTGCAGCAAAGGCAAGAGAGAGTTTTAGCTTGCAGGTGCCTGGTGAGAGCTCAAGGGATAGTGACGAGAAGTATTGGGTTGCGACGAGTGTTCGAGGGTGTCCAGCGAGTGGGACCTCAGCAAGTAGTTGGAAGAAGGTGTTTCTAGGCTACAAAAGATTCCTCGGTATTCTTTCATTGGGTCCACCATTGTGAGTGACTAGTAACCTTTCCATATACAGAGAACTCACATAGATGTATTTTTTTCCTTATGGTAAATAGTAGTTATTTGTTGTTTGACTTCTATTGTGATAAATCATTATAGATATCGTTTTTTATATAGATAGTTGTAAATAAACTAGGTTAGTTTTATTATTTTTCTTGCTTATATCAAAAACCTCCATCCCCAAATGTACCTAGCCCCAACTTGTAACACTGGTGTCAGAAGTGGGATGGAGGCAATTATTTAAAATTAAATTAAATGTTTTACAGGATGTTAAATTTAAGTGTAGATGGTTAGCTATTTAATCAAACTTGTTAATTTTTATTCGGTAGGAAATTTTGGGTTATAAGTTTATGATTACAAGAAAAATGGCTAGTAAGTTAGAGGGTTTACGAGCACTAATAGAGGGACTGATTAGCCAAATAGCTAACCAAATAAGTTGTGTAAATACAAAAATTGTGGGTGTAAATGAAATCGTAGACAAGAAAATAGACAGTGTTGATAGGAAAATATACAGTGTTAATGAAAATGTAGAAAAGAAACTAGACAGTGTTATTGAGAATGTAGACAAGAAACTAGACAGTGTTAATGAGAATATAGAGAAGAAAATAGAGGGAATTAGTGAGCAAGTGCATACTCAAATAGAGTACATGGACAAGAAAATTGAAAGTGTTTCTCAAATGGTGGACTTAAAAATTGACAATGTCAGTGAATTGGTGGACCAAAGATTTGAAAATTTCAGTGAATTAGTGGACCATAGAATTGACAGTGTTAATGAAAATGTCGAAAAGAAAATCGGAAGTGTGAAAGACCACCTGCAGAAAGAGGTGAGTGTTTGAAGGACGGAATGGGATAAATTTCTATAGCAACAGGTGGGTGGTCAGCCATCTGTGTGTCGGGATAGCGGCTCGACGAAGCCAGAGCTCAGACATCAGGGTTATGATGGGAGGTGCTCTGCGATGTCAGGATCGGCGGTAGCACTACCACAGCACATGAATACAGTTGAGGTTTCCATGCCTGGGATTGGAAAGGTGGTTACAATCAAGCCTGCACCTTATGATGGCCAAACCTCATGGCGTGAATATCGGCACCAATATGAGATTGTTGCAACCCTGAACGGTTGGACAGAAGAGCAACGTACCTACTACCGAGCAGCAGTGTTGAGGGGCCCTGCACTCAGTATACTCCAATCTTTGCCTGAACGACATCTCCTGGAGTATTATACTTTAGTCTCTGCCCAGGAGCTGCGCTTCGGGGACAGCTATTTATGACATACCCACAATGCCCAACTTCGAAGCCATAGTCAGCGACCTGGGGAGTCACTTCAGGAATTTTGGCAAGACATTGTGAGACTAGCCCATCTGTCACTTGAGGGGTGTCAAGAGGAGGCGCGAGATGTGCTTGCCATTGGGTTCTTTGTTGATGCCATTGCAGACTGGCAGCTCCTCATATCATGCAAGATGCTCTAGCCCGTGCACTGGAAGTCGAGTCAGCAAGGCAGGTGTCAGCGAATTGGCGTGTGGTGTGAGCAGCGAAAGTAACAAGCGAAGAAGAGGGGAATAGCATCGAGAATACCCTGAAAGAAATTAGGGCAGCAATTAGCATCATTTACAGCAGAGTTGGTGATTCGGAACACTGCCCTCGACCAGGAAAGCGACCAGAGTGCTGAGAGTGTGGACGACCTGGACACCTGAGAGCCCAGTGTCGGCAGTATCAGCGAAGAAACCAAGACCGAGAGCCAGGTGGGACCAATAAATTAGTTCACACTGCTCTATAGGGACGAAGGTCGGTGATTGCTGGAGGTAAGGCCCCACAATTCCTTCGAGTATGTTCGGTGAAACAGGAATTTGATGCAATGCTGGTAGAGGGCTGTCTGGATGATGTACCCTATCAGATTGTTGTAGATACAAGGGCAACCATTACTGTTGTCAGGCCAGACATCATTGGGCCTTTCCCCCAGCAATCACGTGATCAAAGTACTGGAATGGGCATATTAACCACTGTATCTAGTGAGACAACACCAGCGAAAGGAAAGAAGTGTGTGCAACTAAAATTGGGTGAACTAGAGTTAGAACATGAAGTCTACATAGCAGACATTGCGGATGCATGTTTACTGGGACTAGATGTTCTGCGCAAACTAGGATACTGCATTGACACTCGACTGGGGATCTTGAAGGTAGGTGAAACAGAGTTGGTACTGATACCACGACTAGAATTATCATCACCAGTCAGCTGCCCAGTAGTTTGTTGTCAGGCCACTGTGTTGTCCGCTTCTAGCGAAATTATGATACCAGGGTGCTGTGTAGGACAATTTGTAAGGCACCTAAGGTTAATCGAGCCTATGAGAAGAGGAAGTTACCTCCCTAATAGAGTACTTATAGCTAGGACTTTGGTTTCATCAGGATCAAATAATTTCCCTGTTAGAATAATGAACTTGACTGACAAGGTAATTCGTTTTGAGATGGGGGCAACGATTGGCTTGTGAAGCAGGCTTCCCAGATAAACACCACTGAGTCTAAGGTCTTAAACGAGGACCTTGTGAAGCATACTCTGCCAGAACCACTTACATAACACCTGAAGGGGACAAAGGGAAACCTGGACTGGAGACAAGAGAATGCTGTTACGAGAAAACTATTAATAAAGATTCAAAATGCTTTTTCATGTAGTTCACATGATCTTGGTAGGACATCTGTGGCATGCCACCATATTAATACAGGAGACACCAGACCTTTCAAGCAACCCCCTAGACGTCTACCTCTTGCTTCACATGATGTAGTTGGGACATTCTGAAGGAAATGAAGGATCTGGATGTGATAGAACCATCGGACAGCCCCTGGTCATCTCCAGTTGTGTTGGTTAAGAAGAAAGATGGCTCAACAAGATTTTGTGTAGACTACCAGCAGCTGAATTTTGTGACCAGGAAAGACTCATACCTACTTCCATGGATATATGACACTCTGCATAGCCTGGCTGGATCCCAATAGTTCGCAACTTTGGACATGAAAAGTGGTTACTGGCAATGTGAAGTGGCCCCGAAAGCTAGAGAGAAGACTGCCTTTTCTGTACAAGGGAAAGGAACTTGGTCATTCAAGGTCATACCTTTTGGACTGTGCAATGCTCCAGCAACATTTGAACAACTTATGGAAAGAGTACTATCATTGGATATTTATCAGGTTTATTTAGATGACATTGTGGTTACAGGGAAAACATTTGATGAACACCTGACATGTCTTGATTCAATGCTTAATAGGATAACAGCAGCTAATTTGAAGCTAGTTCCCAAAAAGTGTAATTTGTTCCAAAGGAAAGTGAAATTTTGGGACATGTAGGGTCGGCTGAAGGGATAGAAACAGATCCAGAGGAGACGAAAGCAATTAGAGATTGGCCACGTCCAACTGATCGGACTCAAGTAAGAAGTTTCCTTGGGCTGTGTGCTTACTATCGGCGTTTTGTGCATGGATTCGCCACAATAGCAAAGTCATTACAGAGCTGACTGAGACTAAAAGAAAATTTTTCTGGACATCCGACTATGAATCATCATTCAGAAAATTAAAGGAAATTTTGGTTTCACCTCCTGTCCTAGGCTATCCTCATAGTGATGGACAGTTCATTGTAGACACCGATGCGAGCGTGTGGGGATTGGTGCTTTGTTGTCACAGATCCAGGATGGAAAAGTGAGGCCATTAGAGTATTTCAGCAAAGTGTTACATAAGCCTGAAAGAAATTACTGTGTAACTCGCAGGGAGCTCCTGGCAAGGGTCGAATCTATTTCACATTTTCACCATTACTTATATGTTAGGCATTTTATTCTACGAACAGATCATGCATCATTGCATTTGTTACTTAACTGCAAAAACCCAGAAGGACAGATAGCTAGGTGGATGCAGCACCTTCAAGAGAATGACTTTGAAATACAGCACAGGCCTGGTCGCTTACACAACAACGCTGATGCACTGTCCAGGAGGCCATGTGAGCCAATGTGCTTTCATTGTGATCGCCAAGAAGGGAAGACTGGGAAGACACCAACTGCTCGGAGAACAAGAATCCAAGAGTTCACATCTAGCAATGAACCTTCTCCCTGGAGCGATAAAAAGATTGGCAAAGATCAGAGAAAGGACCCTGCTCTTGGGCCAATACTAGAATGGAAGGAAAAAGGCCAGTGCCCAGAGTGGACCGAGTTATCTGATCAAAGTACTACAACTAAGGCATACTGTGCACAATGGGATTTTCAATCTTTGAGAAATGGTGTCCTGTACCGGAACTGGGAAAGTGCAGATGGCAAAGAAACACACCTACAGCTGGTACTCCCAGAAATTAGAGTTCCAGAGGTGCTGAAGGAACTTCATAGTTCAGCAGCTGGAGGATATTTTGGAGTTAATAAGACTCTCAACAAAGTTAGATTGCGATACTATTGGCTACATAGCAGGGATGATGTCGAGAGGTGGTGCTGAACATGTGATGCTTGTACAGCAAAAAAGGGACCAAGAACTAAAGGGAGTGGTCATCTTCAGAAGTACATTGTTGGATCCCAGTTCAAGAAGATGGCAGTAGATATTTTGGGTCCCTTGGCAGTGACTGAGAGGAAGAATCGGTACCTATTGGTGGCTCAAGACTACTTCACCAAGTGGCCTGAAGTCATACCAATACCTAACCAAGAGGCTAGCACAGTGACCGATGCTTCAGTGAAGCATGTATTCTAAAGGTTTAGAGTGCCACTTGAACTTCACTCCGACCAGGGCCGCAACTTTGTGAAGCCAAGTTATTCCAGGAAGTGACCAAAATTCTAGGACTAAAGAAGCCACGGACTACTCCATTGTATTCTCAGTCGGATGGGATGGTCGAGTTGCTAAATCGTACCTTAGGACAGTATCTGTCCATTTTTGTAGCCGACAATCAAAAGGACTGGGACTCCAAGGTGCCCCTGTTTCTCCTTGCATATCAGTCAGCTGTCTATGAAGCCACGAGGGTAACACCTTCGAAGATGCTGTTAGGGCGAGATCTTCGTCTTCCAAGTGATCTACTGTTTGGGTGGCCAGTAGAGTAAGAGCAGCCTGCTTCACCGTTGGTGTATGCTGATGAACTGTGTCGCAAATTGGGCACAGTCCATGACTTCGCTCACGATACCCTCATGAGAAAACCTCGTAACTCTATTTTTTTTTTTTTAGATTTTCGTTTTATTTTTACATTATACCCCGAAAAAAATTCCTTATCAACTGCGAAAAGAACGCATCTCCAGTTATGTTTTTCAAAATTTTAAAAGCAAAAATCCGAACTCTCGCAAATCCATTGTTGGATTGTAACAAGCGAAAAACTCTCTCTCCTGTAAAAAGACCTTGTGTGCTGCATGGATAGTATTTCTCCACAATAACAACCTGCATGCCACGGTAATCGGAGAGCAGTGTAAGACGATATAGCAGTGACAATAACAAAGAGGTTCGGCGTACATTGTGTCGCCGATGTGCGGTGGCGACCACCTGCACCCAATATCTGACCGAGGGAGATATCGTGATCTGGAGTGTTCCTGTTCCTTCTTTATCTCTCGGGATGGTGCTTGACTTTGAAGCGACTTCTTTCCAGGAGGTTGAAGATCAGAGACTTTCCGAGAGAATTCGAGATGTTGGAGTAGGTATATAAGAGGGAGCTGCAGCAGAGGCGAGAGAGAGTTTTAGTTTGCAGGTGCCTGGTGAGAGCTCAAGTGATAGTGACGAGAAGTATTGGGTTGCGACGAGTGTTCGAGGGTGTCCAGCGAGTGGGACCGCAGCAAGTAGTTGGAAGAAGGTGTTTCTAGGCCACAAGATTGCTCGGTATTCTTTCATTGGGTCCACCAATGTGAGTGATTAGTAACTTTTCCATATACAGAGAACTTACATAGATGTATTTTTTCCTTTATGTAAATAGTAGTTATTTGTTGTTTGACTTCTATTGTGATAAATTATTATAGACATAGGTTTTTTGTTGTATAGATAGTTGTAAATATACTAGGTTAGCTTTATAATTTTTCTTGCTTATATCAAAAACCTCCATCCCCAAATGTACCTAGCCCCAACTTGTAACAATAGTTTAACTTATTTTTTAAAGTTTCAAATTAGAGACCTGCAATATAATTACTGTATATCATCAAATCCTTCCTTTGTGTTTTCGATATTGTATCCCAACAGGGTGTGCAAAATGGTAAATGGAGAGGGTGTCTGGGGTAATTAACTGGACAGAAGTTAGCTCTTTCTGTGTGCCGCCCCGGGACCAATTAGAGGTAACTTCAGTCCTAACTTACAGGCTGCGTATTAACTAAGACAGAATACAGAGAAAGGGAATAACAGCATCAGGATATTCATGTACATAATCTTTTTTTTAATTATGTACTGTTATATGTTTGTAACCTGTATAGCTTGACAAGTCCGAACCCAGTTAGTACTAATTGTATATGGGACGCTGAATAAATAAATATATGATATGGAGTATAAAAAATCAGGTAGGTAGGCAGTCTGTGCTCAGGGGCACTTACTTTTGAAGGTGAGTTTCTGATGTAAACTGCCTACCACTTGAATGACATAACTGTAGATGTGGTCTGCATTAGATCTGATGTGTTTTTAATGCCTTAAGCACAAAAAAACTGCTTCTTCGAAATGCTATACACTGTACAAGAGGGTAGGCGATCATCTGCGGCAGCTACAATATATGTTGCGCATCCTGGATGAGGGTATACTGGTCCAATCATTGATGTTCTGAAGCTGCAGCCTGATGGAATGCTTAAAAAAAAAGTCTGGATCCATAGTGAAGGCCTACTTATACGAGAAGACAATCAATTTAAATATTTAACTTGAAAGTATGGTAACTTAGTGTTTATTAATGTAATATACCTCCTGATGTAAGCAATTAGTTTCCAAACAGTTAACTTATGCTGGGGTAACAGATATTTCATACTTTTCTTAGGTGAAAAATTATCATTCTGAACTGGTAACTTATAGTACATCTGCAAGAATTGTTAAATGCGATTTTATGATGTTCAGAGCCTAGGCCTACCAGACCTAAGTTTCTAATAAGTAAGGTTATAAATATACAGGCCCTCATACATGTAAAAGTCCAGTAAATTAATTTACACCTTTGTGATGCATTTCAGTACAGGATCACAGAAGGCAACTTTTGTTTAGGCTTAGCTTTGTGTGTTGACAATAGGATAAAAACAACATTTCTGTATAACCTTCACACCTTCTAGTCCACTATGCAGTAGGCTACTGTTATTTCAATTATCTAAGAGCCGGTTGAATAACAAATTGGCCTGAACTAGGTCAGTTACATGTCGGGGTAGGCCTAGGCCAATAGCAACAAAAGCTGTGTCCACGAGTCGTGTCTACGTTTCTTTCGCTAGTTCTAACAAGTCACTTTGAACTATCAGTTTTGTTAGGATAATTCAGGACAATCAATGTCCTTAAAGCCCTATATGGTTATGCCAATTATATGGAAATGCTTAGTGTATTATTTAATAGAGCACAAAAACATTCGTGTGGAACTTAGATGACTATCATTGGCAACATTTACAATGTGTAGCAAAATGTTTGGCTACAGTTTATTGACAACCAACAGCTAACATAAATAATAAAAAAATATTTTTTTTATTTATGTATTACAATTATAGACCTAAACTGTTTAATTATTGTGCAACATATCCATGCAATCTCATTCGAAAAATTCATGAAAAGTTGGTATCACATTCTTAAAAATAAAAGGACTAAAATTTTGAATAAATAAATCTGTGGTTGTAACAGTTGTGCTATGCCGTCGGAAAATTTTTCACGCAAAAACAATTTCAACCTTTTCCACAGCGTCTATCTTTTTATTTATGTTGTGTTTACATTCAAGTGGCCCTTAGAGAACTAAGAGCCAGAATTTCGCCACTTGAATTAAGGGCTACTTAAGGATTTTAAGGATCCTGTAACATTGGAGAAACGTGCATTGGTGTTAAGGAACACTTAATTTTATTTTAAGGAACCCCTAAAGTTTAGGGGTTGTTGGTGAATCTGGCCATGATTCTATCTACCAATTCATTAGGGTCATCGGAAAATTTGTAGTGAGTATGGTGGTCAGTTCCTGGTATGTCTTCATACCACTTGTCCTTGCCTTGTGTCTGGAGAGATCTGGGAGTGTGTTGGGATTATGTTCTTGAATGTCCTCGTCGGGACTATCTTATTCATCTTCAACCAGTACACCGTAATCCCTTTTATACTACAACGAAGCATCAGTAGCTTCTTTTTTTAAATTATCATTATTTAAGGTTCCCTTCATATGTGCCCCGCATTCATCTGCATTCTTCTTAGTTGCATTTTGAAGAAACTCGTCATTTTTCCTTAGGATATTGTAGGTAAGGTGAAACGGGGCAAGTGCGCCGTAGTTTTTTAAAGTTTAACTTCTGATCTTTATAGTAAATGTATCATTACGGATAAAAAATCCAGATTGGTCGCAAAATACTCTTTGGTATGTCCTTGGAAACACACATAATCGAGAGCTTCCGTGAAATTAATTTACCTGAAAATATTAGAAGTAACAAAAGATGTCCCTGGTATGCTCTTGCCCCAACGAAGTGGGGTGAGTGCGTAACCAAAGTCCATTTCTTGCACAGTTTTGTCTTGTGTAGATTTAAGGAAAATGCCTAAAATACCCGTTTCTAAACTTTATTTTTATGGTTGAAATTCTAAAATTGAACGAAAACTTTTTGGACTATAAACTTTGTTACCAAACAATATGAGGTTGTAAAAATTTGAGGGTGGCATCAAGAAGCAGTTATGTCAATATAAACTATGATTTATGGAGGTTTCAATGAAAAATAAAAACACAACCTATAACTATGTAACATACAAACCTAAGTCACTTAGCTTTCATTAACAGATCATGTCAGAGGTTGTTTAAAGATATCATATAAACTGATAAAATTCTACAAAATATTTCGCTAGTAACATTTAAAATCAAATTGCTGAAATAAGCAACCAGTAAGGTACTAATGCATAAGCAAATGAATCCATCCTTCAGTTATATTCTAAATAATAATTATGATAAATTCAGTTTATTTTTTTATATTTTAAATTCTTAAGTAAAAATTTTAAACACATAATAAAACCCACAAAAAACCCTCTTTCTTCATAAGATGTAGGTATACATATATCTAATAAATTAACAAAAATCTATTGTCTATTACTTACTAAATAGATTGAAAGTCAGTAATCACAGAGTAAGCAACTTATTATTGCACATTGAAAGTAGTAAAGTCAAAAGAAAAAACAGCTTCTCCTCTCCTTCCAATTTTGAGAGGAGAGGGACACTTGATATATCTGCGATATCAGTCGTATCTTTCTGGGAACTTGAATGCTGATGCATTTATCTTTGATGAAACCTTTCGAGAATATCTCACTACTGGATCGCCAAATTCAAAGCTAATCACTTGTCCAACAGAATGTTTAATGATTTTTTGTTGATAATCTCACTAAAACCCATTATCCTAATTTGAGATTGGTTGTGTCTGTATTGGCTATACTGTGTTCATCATTCTCTTCTTCTTGATAAAGTTCGTCTTCTTGTTGGTTCTTCATTCTTTCTACATAAGACTCCCAGTTCTCAATCTCGTTATCTGTCTCCCTCAAACTGAAATTGTCTGAGGAAGATTCATAGGAGCTGTCCTCCACCCCTGTTCCCCATTTTCGTAGCTTTTTGGGCTGGATCTTTATTAATTTTCACCTCCTCTCTTTTCCTGTTCTTTGACTCTTGTGTAGAATTCTTCTTCTTTTCTTGTTTCTTTTTCTGCACTTCAGCTTTCTTCTGTACTTGGTCTCGAATTCTTGCGTAAACATCGTCTGAAGTTATGACCTCCTCTCCTTTAGCAATTTTTTTGTCTTTTCTGCTGACTGGTGGCTCTTGATGGTTTCCAAAACTAATTCTTCGAATGTACTTGCTCGTGCAACTACCGAAGACTTTGGAGTTTGCACGGGTGTTGAAGTGCTCCGACTTATTTCAACAGGTGAATTTGGATTGCCTTGCAACACAACTTCTTTGTGACCCACAGATCCTTCATAACTTGATTCCACTTGTACAACCTCTGATTCACGCACCACAGACCCCTCATAACTTGATCCAGCTTTCAAATGAGGCAGATTGGTCTGTTTCCACAATTGCAAACGTTGTTTGTCGAACCTGTCCTCTGAAATTACACCCTGGCTAAAGGGACAAATACCTCCTTTGCGAAAACCAGACTTTAATATGTTAGGATCGAGTTCTCGCCTCAATGTGCTTAACAACTTGACAAATTATTTCTTGGCAATTTCTGCCCTAAGCAGTGTTTTTGCCACTTCACTAGTTAGGCATCATAATGTGTTTTTAAAGATTTCATGACAGGGAGATCTAGAGGCTGGAGGATGTGCGAGGAGTGAGGAGGCAAAATAAGGATTGTTACTTTCTCTTCTCGAGCAATTTCTATCAATGTTAAGGATATGTGAGTCTTGTGGCCATCACATATCAAAAGTACTGGTCTCTCTCTCTCTGTGCCAATGTGTGGCACAAATGTGGTCTTAAAGAAGTTAATGAAGACCTCGGTATCAATCCATTCTCAGTCGCAACATACGAAGTACCTGGAAAAGCTTCCTCTTTGGTTGGCTGCCAATCGTCCCACAAATTTTTCTCTTTGAAAATGATTAGAGGAGGTAACTTCTCCCCATTGGCAGCCACAGTAAGATGAACTGAAATGTTGTCTCTTACAGGAGCGGTAGTGGTTCTAGCAGAGGTACGACCTCTCCCTCCCAATACTTGATTTTGGATGGCAAAACTAGTCTCATCTAGGTTAAATATCATGTGTGGTCTTTCTGCCAATTCCAGCTGTGAAACGGTTTTCTCCACCTCTTCATAATAATTATATATTATGAAAGAGTCAACACAGTTCTGCCTTGCAATTTCCACGCTCTGGGGTTTCTTGAAAGTAAGACTGTGACACCTCATTAATGATATTAGCCAGTCACTGTGAGGTTTTGAATCATTGAAAGGAGTTTTCAGATTATTACTTACGACATACTCTCCCACCAAAGGCAAGATGTCCTTTCTTGATAACAAAAAAATAAAACGTGTTGTTCCATGCTCATGAGACAGGTTGCAATTTTTTCTCCACGTCTAGTGGAAGAGCTGTAGGTCGACCATGTGAAGTTGACTTCCTGCCTCTTTTTTTTTCACATGGTCAATAATCGTGTTTATAGGAATGTTAAAATTTTAGCAGCCTTGTAGGCTGTCGTTCGACCAGATTGTGCATCAAGCACAGTCTTAGCTAAGGTTTCTTGAGAGTATTGCTTTACCCTGTTTGTCTTCCTGACATAATGTCGAACCATATTCGTAAATAGAGCAGAAAATCTGAAACACAAAACCACAAAATATACTTACTTTTTGCATTTTTGCAAAAGTTAATGTTTTGTAAATAACGGTGTTACTATTTAAGACATAATCATATCGCCAATCATGATAAGGGACAAAGGCATAATGGTATGCACTTGCCCTACCATCCTGGTCTGCACTTACTCCTGACCACAGAACTTTAAGGGGTAACTGCAGACAGGGTATCATGTGAAAACTGCCAATTTGACTAAAAAATTACACGACACTTGTAAACACAACCTTTAAGTTAAACACTTAGCATAAAACAAGTTTTTATCACCTCCCAGGAGATTATTGTATTTTGAAGAAAATAGGGTGACGAACTTAACTAGCAGAGTTGAAACTAAGCTTCTGATTAGAAATATTCTCTCATGTTTACATCTGACACTAGTGCACGCTAGTGACACCAGCACAGAACCTACCATTGTACACTTCATACGCCACTAGACAGCAGACTTCTTATACTTTTTAAACAAAAGATATAGGCCTGGAATGCACTTGCCCCTATTCACCTTATGAATTTCGCTTGAACTGACATGCATTTCGTTATTTACATTATGTACACATTCCTTAAAGCCCTCATATTCTTGGCACATAGCACCCATTTTATCAGACGGAGTTAATTTCATTGACATTGGTTTCCAGCTGACAAAGGAGCATTTAATTTGTAGATCATGATGTGTCTTTTTAAGTTATCATTTCGACAAAACTCATTAGAACATATTTCACAGTTTAATACCACCCGGAATGGATTCTTCACACATTGACGCTCCTCATATCGTCGAGCAGTATACCCCGAAAATCTCCTCCCCAAAATTGACATTGTTTATATCCACCGGCCATATTTGTTTTGTAGTCAATGTCAATCTCCCATTCAAAATTTCGGTGCTGAAGAAAGGTTTATTACAAAATTCAACGATTACTTCTCATCTGTCCATATTTCATAAATTTCTACTAAAATATATTATACATTTTATTAATCTCATCAGCGAGAGTTAAGCTTGTTGCATAAGACCCTCTCGACAATTCTCAACAACTTAATGCATGCATGGAGTTCATTAAACTCATGTTAGAATATGTATGGTAGCCTATTATTACTTTTACTACGACCCAAAGTGGTGATGGCTCACCATGTGCTGCACAGCACCGTGAGTGTACCGTTGTCTTTGCTCTTGAGGTCTTTGGTTCGACTCCCGTTGCATACCTCCTAGTCGTCCGCCAACCTGCAGCAGCAGTCCTCTTGTTTTTCGCCCAATACTGCTCCGAAGGTACGTACCTGCAGCCTCGCAGTAGACACTAACATCACCAAGATGTCTCCACCTGTCTCTCTCCACAAGCATAGCACCTTCTTCTAGCACAACCAATAGCGTACTCTCCCAAATCTGTTGATTCGTGGCCTTATACTGTGGCCAAACTCCGGGGATTAACTGCATTACAGGGTTCTAAAAATTGCATTACATCATGCTTCGGACGTGACTTGAGTCACGTAGGCCGATTTCATAGGGTAAAAGTGCAGTTGGAACAATTCTTTATGACATAGTTTCGATGGGGTAGCCGCCCGGCTTGTGAATCATGGGCTAATCCATAAGGTGCTTCGACACAGCTCTCAACCACCCGGTCCTCAGAGACACAGCATGCAACAATATATATATATCTACATACTTATGTGTTCATCGAAAAATCTACTGGTTAGAAACCTTCCTTCGTGTATTTAAAAATATTGACGATTGGTTGATTGCTCGAACGATAATGAGAAAAAAACATAACACTGGCAAGGATTGGAATCCTGGACCAATATGTTAAAATCCAAACGCTCTACCACTGAGCTACCATAACAATGGTGTTTTTAAGCATACTTCATTTTGAATATATCAAGAGATATAGTTTCTTTTATCACTTTGTTACTAATTGGTGTACACATGTGAGATTGTGTCGTTAGTAGTTTTACCTACTAATTTTAGGTTAGCACAAAACAAACTCTGATTACATTATGACTGGTAGAATATTCGTGTATATAAAGGGAAGCGGGTGCCCGGGGCTGAATTAATAACAATAAATATTTCCTCACACCATCCAAGAAGAGTTTTTCCGAACTACGTGGTAGCATTATAGTAATAGCAAGTATCGAAAGGGTCGTGCGAAAAATTCTTAACTGTCGCAGACAAGTTTTGAAAAATGTTTAGTGATAAATAAAAAACTCAAACCATCAGCAGTTTTCTACAAATAAAATCGAGATCTCGTAACCATACAAAGTGAATAAGCCTTCTTATGTTTGCAGAACAATTTACATGATACATATTAACTATCCTACAGGAGGTTGATGGTATAGTCGACTGTACTCCATGATTAAAGTGTTTCAGATATGCGATACAGCAACCTACAAGGTATACCTCACCTCGAATGTTGGTTTCAGGTCAACTAATCTTATAAAGGAAAAAATACTATCTTTCACTACTGGTGACCTGAATTGTGTAAATTGTAGCCTTGTGTATTTTGGACCGAGCATCCTTCATTTAGAAACATGCAGATAATCTTTTTTAAGATAAAGAATAATTAAATGCTTAATTTTTATGTTTAAGGCATTTTTTATTATTAAAATGAATGTACGTAAGGGTAATGGAGAATATAATAGTTTTTCTTCCTACTTCTTATGGATATGCTATTGCATACTATTGTTTCAAACATAAAAATTTCTCGAACCTAGTGTGAGCATATCAAGGGATACGGCAGGAACTTATAAATTTTAGACTGAACAGTAACAGTTAGATTTGAAGGTATACCTTTCTTCAGCATAAAATTTAAAATAGAAGATTGACACTGGGTACGAAGTAAATGAGGCCAGGATATCATTGTTGTCGATTTTGTAAAGAGGACTTCTTGGGGTATACTGTGCCAGGGGCATCATTTCCGATTTTTCTTGGGGGGGGGGGGCAATATATACTTTTCGGCAACAGTGACTTTGCTGCATCTTTTTTATTAATTAAGCATGTTTAAATTATAAACTTTAATAACAAAACTTAAGTTTTATGTGCTTAAGTTAGCATTATATAAATGACAAAATACAGAAAATAAGTATTTATACACTTCAAATTCTAAATCCAGGAGGGGGGCTTTTACCCCTCCTGCCCCATTAAATAATGCCCCTGATTTCGCGAAGACATGAGAAGAGTCAATGTGTGAAGATTCCATTCCGGGTAGTATTTAATTGTGAAATATATTTTAAGGAGTTTTCTGGAAATGATAGCTTAAAAGACATATCATGAGCAAAGTTAATGCTCCTTCATCAGCTGGAAACCTACCGTCAACAAAATTAACTCCCACTGATAAATTGGGTGCTATGTTACAAGAAGAAGGGGTCCTTAAGGAATATATAGGCAATGAAAATAATGAGATGCAGTCAGCTCAAGCGAAATACATCCCTACTATACCCTCAGGAAAAATGATTAGTTTCCCCAAAATGTAACTAAGAAGAATGAAGATGAATGCAGGGTACATATGAAGTGAACATTAGATAATGATAATTTTTAAAAAGAAGCTACAGAAGGGGTTATCGAATAAAAGGGATTACGATGAACCTGTTGAAGATTCAGAAGATAGTCATGGCGAGGATATTCAAGAACATAATCCCAACACACTCTCAGATCTCTCCAGACATGAGACAAAAGCAAGTGGTATGAAGATATCAGGAACTGACCCCATACTGACTACACATTTTCCGATGACCCTAATGAATTGGTAGATAGACTCAGACTTTTAATCTTTATGCAAGAAGTTGTAGAGATTTTTCCCATGTACATGAAATATATTGTATCATCTAAGAACATTAGATACATTAAATATGTAAAGCTGGTTTTATTTCCTAAAGGGGTATTGGCTGATGTGTGAAATGCTAATGCATTAATCAGTGTGGAAAAATTAATTTATAAAAATTATTTATTCTCTTAAAAAAAACTTTTACTATAGTTGAAAAACCAATCTTAAGATGCGGTGTGTATGTGGCATGCAAAGCATATACATACCTCTGTCATTCATTTAACATTTTAGGAACGAGAGTTAATTGTTTATAAAAGGCGAAAACAATTGGCGAAAATGTGTATATGGCAAGATAATTGACACACAATCTAAAGATAAATTTTAATCGTTAAAGTGAACGTATGCATACATAAAACATACATAATATACATTTCAGTTTTATGTAATTACTATTACCTCAGTTTTGTGGTTAGTACACTGTGTAAGACTTTATAAATTAAGGTTAGTATGTTTATAGGGCTACTGATAATTCTAAATAATAAAATGTCTAAACATGTGGAAATAAGCCCAAATTTGTACAAACTAATTTAAAAAATACTATAATACATCCCTATTACTACAAGAATCATGCATATAACATGCCAACTATATCAACACAGTCAACAACCTTATCCCTCCCCCTTACTAAATTTTGTTAAAAAATAAAAGCTTGGTTACACATCACTGCAATCTTTATCACTGAAAACTTCCCCTAGTCCTGATCATACAAAACATCTCCTTTGCACTCCATTGACCAATTTTGTCTACATCATAAAAACAGATACAAAAATCATGCTACCAACCTACACAGATAAAATGCTTTTTCTTTTTTAAATACTTCAGATGATGCTAGAAACGTTACAGTACTTACCATTTGACATGTGTGAAAACACGCCAATTTTCCTTAGCCAGTTTGCTGCACTGCCGAATACTCCCGAGGAAACCCCCCTCACATCCCAGTGTAGAGAGAAAGGGGCGGGAAGGATGTGTGACAAGGTTTGTGTGTGTAGTGTTTTCTTTAATGTAATTGTAAATTTCAGTGTTTTTGTTTAATGGTTACAGCGTTTGTTTATTCTGTATGTTTTTCACACATCAGTAATTCATGCAAATACAGCAGTGCCCTGGATGCACAGAAAATACATTTACATCCCTATGTTTTTTAAGTGTCTCATTGTTGTCTGAATGTTTTTGAAATGTGTTTACATATTTTGTTTGTAATTTTCAGTCGTCATTATTCAGTTGGGTCAGTGGTGCATCAGCTATCCTTTTGCTTCAACATGATGCAACAGGGAACAATAATCCAAGATAATTTAAAATTTACCAATAATGTTATTAATAAGTTTTGCTTTTTTCCAGTGTCCATTTTGTATTGTGCTTGTGTAACTTTGTTCCATTTAATGTTTTTGTATGGGAACTACTCTGCACCATGCGATTTCAGCCCCCACCCCCCTTGCGGGGCTGGCTTGGCGATGCCGAACGCCATGTTAGTTAGTCGGAGCTTGTCTTGAGTCGGAACTTGATGCCCCGAGGAGATAGACGTTTCGCTCTACCCCGGGTCCTTTACCAGTTCTGCACCAGTCATTTTTAGTTTCAATCGTTTATATCTTAATTACCAGAACTGTTATTGTTTTTGACCCAGGCTCCTCACCCTCTGCCGGCCGTCGCTTCCCAGAGGCTTAAGTTCGCACCTTAAGTACACCATAAGCCTAGTGCTGTTTTGCCGTATAACATACTGGAGAGGTTTGTGCTCCTGGCCCATTTAACTGGCATTGGCCTTCCGCGAATACCAATCTATTGTTCATGGTGAGTAAACTACGGAAACTGTTCACGTCTTTCAGTTTTAGAGTAAAGTTTTTGCTTACCCCATCCCAAGTAACACATAGTGTACATTTGAGTGTGCTGTGGCGTGGAGACTGGTCCTAACGAGCCCCCGAAGATCCGTCGTTTGGAGATTGCAACAATCCACTGGTACGTAGTCTGCCCCGTGGTCGTCGGCCTGTCGACCCTGGAATCATCATACAAGGGGTTTTCCTCTGTGACTTCTGCCATATGCCCTTTTCCCCACTATCCATCTCATCTCAGCTCTCCCTTAAAGCGGTTCACTACCTTAACTTAGTCTCCCATATCCCGTCCGACTCACCGAGTCAATGTCATCGTCATCTATACGTTCCCCCCTAGCACCCGCGTCACCTTGTTATGTATCATCTATCACACTGACAAAGCCGAAACAGAAAGAGGGAAATTATATTTGTTTAAGCCCCATATTTCCTCACGAATCTCAGTTTTATTACGAGTCAAATGCTTAGTAAATATGTCTACCAAGTTTTTGCTGGTTTCCATGTATCTCAGATTTATAATCCCTTTCTCTAACTTTTACCTGATGAAATTATATCTTACATAAATATACTTTGTAAATTTGGATGTAATCTAGTTCCTAGCGAGTGCAATAGCCCCCTGGTTGTCCACATTAATTACACATGGTTCACTTACGAGGTACTTCTGTCCAATTTTCTCCATCAGACTTTGATCCACAATACTTCCTTCACAGCTTCTGCTATTGCCATGTATTTTTCAGCCTCCACAGTTTACAGCACTACACTGGTTTGTTTTCTTGCCCGCCACACCACTGCTCCTCCTGCCAGCAACACTACGAATCCACAGTATGATTTCCTGTCCTCTGCATCGTTTACCCAGTCCGCGTCCACATAAACCTCGATAGGTTTTCCCTTCCTCTCATAAATAATACACAGGTCTTCTGTGCCTCGGAGGTAAAGAAATATGTGCTTTATTTCGTGCCAGTAATGAACTGTGGGTTTTCTGTTTAACTGTTTTTGCCTACTAACTGAGTACGCAATGTCAGGCCTCGCACCATTTCCTAAGCAAAGGAAGCTCCCTATAGCCTTTCTCTAAACATGCTCTGGAAAAGATTCTTCAGTTTGGCCTCAGTTACTAAGCTTAATTTGCACCCTACAAATAAACACAGTTTTAGTAGTAATTAACTTATGGTGAACATATGAGAATGCAGAAGATAAATAATCTCGTTAAAATATAAAGACATAGTTTGTTATTGCTTTGCAGAACAGCACACATAATTATAACCGCACGTTGCTGTAGGCATAACCTAACTGCATGGTTATGTTACACTACTCTCATATAAAAACTTTTTGCGTTAGATGGCCTACCTTATTCGAAAAAAATTCATTTTCTAAGAAAATTTCATTTCATCATATTGTTTGCCTAAGTTGATTAAAAAGATTAGACGGAAATTGTGCTGAATTTGAAGATAGAAGGTAACCATTTAATATGTTAATAAAATAGTTTTACACCACATACATTCAAATACACGCATACACTCTTATTTTAACTTTGTGAAATATGTGAATATGCCTATGAGCAAGCAACAAGTATCTCAACTTGAAACTAACTTATGTGCATTTTTAAAACACTTATCGAAATGCAAATACAGGCTGTGTCCCAATACTGCTGAAATCACAGAGAATACTGAGTTTACTGCCAGCAGTATCGGGACAGATTCAGTGTTTGTGGAAATCGTGTTTGTCTCAGTGAGAATAGTTTAGGCACGATCGGCAATACATTAATACAAGAAGTTGTAAATATAAACAATAAATTGAATCAAGTGATATAAGAGAACCTATTTGGCTTGAAACACAATTTATTAAATCGTATTATACCCAAAAACGCGGGTAGAGTACTAGTGCATGGCTATTCTAACATTTTCTAATAATAAGTATATATACTTATGTACACATACATGTAGGCACATTGACCTTGAAGTAACTTAATTTAGTTAAATAGTTGTGCATGCTCCACAGTCACAAAAATCCTATAATTATATCACCCAGCCTTCGTAACGTCTGTAAGTACTTCACACATTTTTAAAACTACCGCAATCATTTATTTCACTGTCACTACGCAACCTCTGCAGCTCCAGTAATCTCAGTACTCGTGTAACCTCGCACAGGGTGCTTACACCAAAGTCCACGAAAACAATTGGTAGTGATCTCAGCAGTTTCGGAACTGCTGCTGACGTTGCTGAGATTACTGAATCAGTGAAATCAGCAGTTATGGAACGCGGCCACAATATTGTTGTTCGCCAGAGATACGTCGGTTGCTAAGCAACAAAGGCAAAAGTGACGTTGGACGAAAGTTTTTACATTTTTTCTTGTATACTGTGTTCCTATTGGCTGAAACCCTTACACTTTACAGCACGAAATAGAATAGAACCATTTCATACACGTCTTTACGTTGGCGACGTAACACTACAAGACATGTATGCGTCACCATAAACTGTGTCGTAAGAAAACCCAACTTCCATTTCCATACACTTACGCTTGCTACGTACATGTTCGCAACGTAAAGCGACCTTAAGGATAAAATGTGTAGTTGTTGCGGATAATATTATACGTGTGCTTACTAATAGAAATAATAAATAAATTACTGTTTTGACGCCAACCACCCTAGCCCGTTTGTCCCTACAGCGCCACCATCACCGTCAACAGTGCCCCCGTGCACCCTATGTCAGCTGTGCACCCGACGACGTGTGCATGGATCATCAGCCAGGTAGGAACGGGAACACAACATCCGCATATCGGAACACGCCCACCCACGTGGCAAAATTTACCAAGAGGTAACTCATTAACGACACTACCAATGAACAAACTAATAAGCACAAAAATTACAAGACATTCGTAGTATCACCGGCCATTGGTTGTTTAGTCGAACTCTCTCTCCTCACGGAGAAATTAGCAACGTAAGTGACATGTAGGTTTTAGTCTGTAACTTGTCAGTGTAGCACACCAGCGTAATGATAAACATTCCAAACATTTCAGTTTTAATGACCCTACAGGGAATTGAAGTGGGGACGGTCAACGGGAAGGGACTTAAGAGATCTCCCGTAGTAATGTGGTTATTTTCAGCATACTCGCGCCAAAAAGACGTATAAGGCAGTACTTTAATTTTTGTTGTCAGGTTTTTATGTTTTGAAAAGAGTTTGTGAAAAGGTTTTCTAGTGTGTGCTCTGTCAGCACGTCAAAAACAATTAAGTACCGACAAACGCAAGTGCTGTGTAATTGTTTCATTAATATCTTTACTACCAACTTTATCATCCACGAGAGTCTAAAATGTTAATCTATTCTCTGTGTTTCATCATAGTAAATTTTTATTAATTATTTCCATCAGTGTTGTGTATGTACTTTCATCAAAAACAATCTCAAGCTATTTTTAACTTTTTATTTGGCGAGTGGCGCGCACGAGGGAGATCGCCGCGTGCTGACCTTTGAAGAGGTTGTTTTGACCTTGGGGTGTAGGCATTGCTGTATAATATGTGAGAGTTATATAATTAACAAGACCAATAAGACAAGTGCAAATAGAAAAATATGATAATATCTTAGGGTTATGGACTAAATACTTTGTTGGAATTAATTGTCCAACGAACTTACCAGTTGTACATTCGTACACAACAAAAAATACAATGAATTTATAAATTAAAAAAATTCTGATTTATTGAAGAAAATAATTAAAATAATTACTTGAAACAGATGCATTAAAATTCCTAAAATTGTAAAGCCTTTCACTGAATAATGAAAGCATGACTTTGGCCAGATTCAAACATATGCATCTTCATAAGGCAATGGTGATTGCAGAGTTCAGTCTTAATGTTGATTTTGCTTACCATTATTGCAATTAATAACAAAACAATTAATACTCGTCGATAGAGTTAGAGTTCCATATCCCAGACCTCTGGGTAGCTTGCAAAATTTTGACACATGCTGAACTCTTAATTAAATTTTTAGGTTTACAACTTTAGGCACATAAAATATAACATTTAGTTGAATTATTTAATATTGGTACAAGGCATGGAGGTAAGAAGGGGAGAAGCTGGCAAGGCAGCTCTTCCCTTACAAAACTTTGAAGCCAAGGGGCGTGGCTTGGCTGGCCTCGGTCGCCATTGAATGGTTTGCTAAACAGAACCAAAACACACTGTGTCTTACGGAGAATCGTGCTATAATAAATATTAATTTAAACGGTTGTAACGGCAATTTTAGTGTACTTTTGCTATCGGCTAACTATAGGGCTATAGCTGGATGAGCAGTAATTTTTTAAACGTCCTTGACATCAAAATTATTGTGGTTTCAGAGTAAAATAAAGTCGTCTCGCAATGTAAACATCCAAACCATCCCGCGAATTTTCAAGTGATACGAAACTGTTTCCACAAAGCGTTGAACGAAATTATCTTCTATAAAATATTGGAACTATGATATTCGTGTCACAAACAGGGGAAAGTGTTATTTCAAGCTATAATGTGACGCCTCTGGGTCGTGTCAGGTGGGATGTCACAGTATAAAGTTGCCCGGCTTTTACCTGTTGGTGTGGGGGAGTGGGTCGGCGACCATGGGACTTCCTGTCCTGACTCCGACGGCGTTTGTAGAGAGTAGCGTCGTCCCTCGAAACTGCTGCAGCGTCCTCGGCGTATGCTGTTGAGAGACATCCACTGCCACTACTGAAATGAAAGTTGGAGATACAGATGACTCTTAAGGTACGGTTTATTGTGGTCACTCGTCCTAGAGCTGACCACCATGTACCACGCTACTGTTCTCGCCCGCAGCACTGGTGTAAGCGGTTAAAGTGGCGCGAGGCCAACAATGGAAAATTACGTGAAATCCTTAAACGGGTGCTGAAAAATCTCTCCCCGACCGCGTGTCAATCCCTGAGGCCATGCAAAAAAAAAAAAAAGGTTCAGGTACGTAACTGATAAACTATTGAAAACTAAAATGACTTGATCCCAATAGATTGGGCCTCAGGGAGACGGGAACGTGCTCCACGCGCGACTTAACGCTCCAGTGATCAGGCAAAGACTACTGACATGGCGTCTGGAGGGAGGACACGGTAGCCCGCGTTCCCGCCAGACTTGGTGGTTAAGCTCTTACAAGCTAAACTAAAGTAAAATTCATTACAGAATATCATCCAAAATTACAAAAACAATTATTAGTACTCGTCTGCCCTTAGTTAATAACTGCCAGTCTGTATAGGGCGTGTTCAGAATTACACTTAAAAACGCAACAATACAC